>BHDV01065602.1:31855-65555 GCA_005406045.1 Adoxophyes honmai
TGTGAGTGTGTGTGTCTGTGTGGTTAATGTGACATTAATAATAGTAAATATTAACAGTTTTAAAGGTGATGTCGTAATTCTGTGGTATATTAAAATCAGCATTACTATTATACAAAGCCGGGGCGGGTCGGTAATTAAAAGTAAAATATAATAGATGTTACCCGGCAACTCCCAGAGATTTTCAGCTGCGCCACCTGGTGCCGGATTTAAATAAAGAATTAATATAGTGTGTAACTTTTTACTGTACAAAACATGACAAAATAACAAACCACAGAGTTATTCAAAAATACAAAGGCGAACATATCCCTCGGCAGTGCCCGAACTTACCTACCCCCATAATAATTTCAGTGCAGACTCCATATAGCATCAGCGTATATCGACAACACGTCGGCGGTCGTACGACATAGCATTCCGCTGTGAAAAGGTTCGAAGTACTTAGTCTAATTAATTTAATTCATTGGCTGCGATGGCTGTGCCCAAATACCATTTACTTAGCTAGCTAAAATTTACAAGTCCTAATTTCTTAGTCATTTTATTTATGTAAAGAAGTCAAGTATTTATGTAAAGAAGGATAACAAGACCATTATTAGATTCAAATTCATTCGGAAAGTTACTAAACGTCTGCTAAAATTTTGAGGCACAATACTAGTAAAATAATTGATTATTAGGCATACTATAGAACGCCTATTTTAAGTCGAAGTACTTTTTTATCTTTATTAAATAGAAAGCCCATTACAATATTTGATTACTAAGTAAACTAAAGACGTTTACATTTTTTAAGTAACTAGCAACCCGCCTTGGCTTCCCGCGATGAACTAGGCGAGGTAGAAACTTTGTACCTCGAATCCGGTCGCCACGTCACAGGCTTTTAGCCTAGTGTGGGACCACCAGGAGTTTTTTTATATATTTTGTATATGTCTTCTCTTAAAAAATTATTGTAATTTATGTTTACTTTATTTATTTGTAACCTTCCTTCTGTCTATTAAAAAACGTCATTCAAAACAATTGAGAAACTATAATTTCGTCTTGACCCTTGCATCTGACGCCTATAGGCCGCCTCGTGTCTAGTGACTAAGTAATGACTAATTTTCCTCACTTAAATGAAAAAGTACTATTACTCCCTATCTTGTGCGAGGGGAAAACCTAATGAAATGCGATAAACACCTTGTTTACAGTCTCAATCCTTATTCTATCGTCTTCTGCGCTGGCGACTATCAATGCCGATTCAATTATATCTTGTCATGATCATGATTTATTTATTTATTCGGTTACAAAGGTCCCATTCACGGAAACGGGTGTAAAATTGAGTTTCGAGTAAGTTTTCACGTGAAATAAGCGGGAAAGTGTAACTTATTGAAGGACCAATTTTTATTGGCATTTGATTAAATTTACCATAAACAAAATACAATCATAACCAAAACAAAAAGTAATCAAAGTAGGTATTCATCCTCACGCCTGTATTCTTAAATGACAGAGCTTACAAAATGTCAAAACTATGACTATATCACGATAAGCCACTTCAAGTACATTTTTTTAGTTTGTCACAAACCATACCTGAAATTATTTTATCCTTAGTCGCCTCTTACAACTTCCACGGAAGAAAACAAGAGGTGTTATTCTAAACCCGACCCCACACGGGTAAATCAAAGTAGAACGCCCCTTTTATGCAATGTTAAAGAACCTCTTTTAATTATGATTCAGCCTCGAAAGACGTCACACCTTCTAGATCTAGTCACATTTCAGTCCACAGTCGTTTTTAATTACCATTACAGCTGAAAGGCTCACAGAGAATAAGCCCGTCTCGTTAAAATTGGTACATTTTGTCACGTGTCGTGATGGAAAATATTTTACTTTGCTACGGTAAAGTAATGTGCTCATTGAAGAGTCATAAAAGCTGAATTTATTATGGCTGTTAGATCCTTTGTGCCGTAATTTATCAAATTGTTCCGCGTTGCTACGCCCCGGGATATTCTGGACGTAATAAAATTATAATGTACCTGTGTTTTCGTTGTGGATGTGTCTTTTTAACAGTGTAGAGTACACGCTTGACGTTTGATGAGAATCACGGTTGTGGTATTGTTTTCTATTATAATACTAAAACAAGCTCTATAAAGAAACTGAAATATATGCAATTAATGCGTAAAAACAGTGTCTTATGCATTTTGTGTAATGTTATACATTGCAATTCTATTAAAGATATACTGAAAGTACTTATGCTTAAAATCAATTACCGTCACTTAACATAAATTTCTAGCCACGGAACCCTTCATAAATGTACTATTGCTGTTTCATGATACTGCACACAATCATGGCTTAGATTCCAACACAAACCGATTTTCCGGTTAAGGTAATTTGAAGATTTAGCTGTCAAGCATAAATTGTGAATTGAAAATTGTTATTATTGTTTCGCAGTGTTTTGTTTCGCTTTCCAAGGCAGAGGGCCCTTTTGTTCCTTATATTTTAAACCCGTCACCATCCAAAGGGATGTCGAGTTTGACCGCTAGAACTATGATGCTTATTTAACTATTTTAATTAATATTAATATTTGTAATTATTATTTTTTGTTAAAGAATTAAAATTTTAAATTTGAAAACATTGAAAAATAATCTGCCAAGTTTCTTGGCGCGCATTCTTCTTGGCAATGACGTGATGTCTTCCCGGAGCGCTGATAGACTCGAAAATTATGTGTAAAAGTGCACTAACATAAAAATTTTGAAAATTTGAGTTTTAAATTTTTACTCATAAGTATTAAACTTTTCACTTACATAGATACTTAATATACATATTTTAGCACTGACTGTACAGTTTCCGTTGTCGTAGGGCAGGCGGTACGTCATAAAGTTGCTCCGGATATCCGGAAAAAGTTTGTATATGACCTGGGTTACTGAATATTATCTGTCCGGGTCAATGTCCGGATAACTTTAGAGGACTACGAATTATCGTCGATTCCTTGCTTACCTAATTCCGTTGAGTTTAGTTCGAACAGGGACTAAGTAAGTATATCTTTATAGGTAGCGTTAGGTAACTCAATAGTGAATGAATGAATGAAATAATTCATTACTTGATTGTAAGTGATTTCATTATTATTAGTTACTGTTTAATATATCTAATCATGATTATTCTACGTTTTGTAGGCACTTTCAGCATATTGTTTTGATGTAGATCAATGACGTATAATAGTGACAGATTGCTAGCCCACCGCCTAAAGCAAACTTTAACCTATTTCCGTAGTCGTCTTTTACGACATCACGGAAGAAATGGAGGTGTTACTCTTAACCCGTCATCACACAGGTTGATAAATTATGTACATTATCATATTTCCCCAAATCTGAAACCCAATAGGGTTTTCTTAATAAATTGCTAAAGGTATTGGTGTCCTGGGCAACTGGGCCCCTTTAATGGGGCCCCTTTAGACCCCAGGGAAATTGAGTGAGTTAAGAGCCTTTTAAAAAGTTTGCAATTAATTGAAGAAAAGATCTTACCTTAAACGTGAATGATAAATATCTTCTTTGAACATTAAACTACCGTGAGACTGTTTTGGGCTAATGTTTCGGGCTAATTCGTAGCCCTTCATCTAGTAGTAGTGCGCGTTTGGTAGCAGCAGCCGCCGCGGCTCCTAGATGAAGGGCTACGAATTAGCCCGAAACATGTCGAGCTAAATTCAATTTAAAACGTGAGTTATCCGTTAATTTTCAACATAAATATCTTCTTTACCCGTGTGTTGGGTTTAGTATAACAGCTCTCCGTTTCGTCTCTGGATGTCGTTAGAGGTCTACAACGCGTCAGTATCACTGTATCTGCGCGTATACTTGTAGTAGACGCGCGTTTGACGATCACCTCGTCTGCATTGGATTATAAGGTTGAGTTTGAGTTTTTAATACCCCTTGACAAGGTGACTTTGAAAGAGTGCTTTTGTCTTTTTCACCGAAGCGCCGTATAAAATTGGGCAGTGTAGTTCCGCCAGAGTTCGGGTTGCTCTCGTTTTATTTCGTACCATCGCGAACCGGGATTGTTGAGCCACTTACCTATGTTTGTAACTAGGTCGTGTAATACTAATCCAATAGCTAACATCTAGTCGATCACATCGGTCATTGATTACACGTCTAAATTGCGAACAGTGGCAAGTGGCTCAACAATCCCTGTTCGTGAATGTACATACGATTGCACTGTTCGACTGAACTAATGGAACGAGACCTATTAAGATCCAAAATAAGGAACTAGTTCCTTTCGGTCCGCCATGAGAGTTAGTTCCTTTTAGTTCATAGTTCCTGACCGACACAAGCCTACACCTTATGCTAGGGGTCTAAGCTGAAGAACAAGTTTTATTTTGTCAAAAAACTTTTACTCTCAGTAGACTTAGCACGGAACACGCTCTAGTCGCGTCGCGCGCGGGATAGTCTACCTGTCACTTTCTGACGTCTCTAGTTAGACAGTGACAGGTATAGTCTATGTCGCGCGTATCTCTACTCGCGCCCTGTCGTGCTAAGGGGACAGATCGCGTCTGCCAATGCCGCCACTAAAGCGTTCGGAAAAATAAACTTATTTTTACTGGCACAAGTCACGTTTCCACTTAGCGTTTCAGCTAAGTATTTTTACTCCCGTCGCTAAAAGATGGGTGTTTTATAAGTAACGTTTGTGTGTATGTGTGTCCCAAACTGTTGTGTTAGTTGCAATAAACGTACCTACTTACCTTCTTAATACTTAAAACGTGAATGTAACTGTTTTCTTAGAATTGTATGTCGGTCGATACAAAAAAAAACTCGGAATATTAATGAATCGATATCAGATTTTTTCTAATTTGTTTGGTACATCCAAAGCAATCCAGAGAAAAATGTACGTCATTTTAATTTTCATACAAAGTGAGATTTACAAAAAATAATCATTTGTACATTACATACGTCACGCCAGCATTCTCAAATAGGGTAGGCGGAGCACACGAAACGTTACAGTTATAGTATATCTTTAGGATTTAAATTAGGGAGTACTATCTGGGAATACAGGCGTGATGTGTTATGCTAATGATGTACTATTTGGAGTCATACTCTATCGTTACGTAATATCATCAGCTTTAAAAGCACTTGCCCTGCTTATATTGCAATCCTTAGCCAGCTTTAAATAGCAATAAGTTTGACGGCGCTATAAAAGCGGTTCCTATCTCTTCACATCAGGCCGGCTCTGAGAAATTATACAGGATTTGTAGAATTATACTCAACTGGCAACATTGTCCTAAAACCGGCTTAAACTCATTCCTTTAACCCGTGAAATCCTTTGATGTAAAAGACAGAAGTGTTGATGTGATAAGTTCTAGTAGCAGAACTAGCGGGCAGACCGTCTGTTTATTAGATTTACCTACGAAATTGGCGAGTTTTATTATTACAAGCTTTAACTTTACTTTTGTATGTTTGTATGTTTATAAAGCTTGCAAGGAAGATTTTAACAACTTCCAATAGACCAATTGAACTGAAACTTGGTATACCTACGTAACTTGGATGACAATACAATATTCCGGTAGTGGAATGCTGGTGGCCCAGCCGGGACTGTCTCCGATGGAGGGAACTCTTCAACGCTTGGTCTGATTGGCTTGAAATCTGGTGCACATAATCAAGGGTGGATGACAGTGAAGTACAGTTGGCAAACAGTGCAGTCGGCAAAAAAAGCTTGTATCGAAAATTATTTTTTTGTTGGTAAACTAATTCTTTCGTGCTTCTGACTATCGCAACTTCTATAGCATAAAAGACATACTTAATTACTCAATATTGCAAAAGATTTTGTCTTCATACAAATTTTGACTGTCGTAAATCTAAAGGATGGATGAATAAAACGCCGAAAAAATATTTCAATAGTCAAGTTCACTTATGTTTCCGGAATTTTGTTTGTAATTAATCCATTTATTTTATTAAAATTGAGCTAGAGGTAAAGTTAAGGCGACAGGCTAGAAACCTGTCCCTTACCTTTTGCATTTAGCGAGGAACCTTATAACATTTGCTAAAAGAATCTATTGAAGCGTCGAATAGTTAAGATTTTGTAAACTCATTTACGTGTAAGCGAAAATGTCTAATCTATCCATATTCTCGTTAATAATTAATTCGCCTCTCCAGAAATTTGTGTTGTTGATGAAATAAATTACGACACGATGAATATTCATTAAGCAGATCATTAAGCTTTATAAACAACTTTTTGTGGTTAAATTGGAGCTGTTGTAGACGATACCGGAAACTAAGACCCTCCTGTTTTCCATAAAAAAATGGTTATAATGTGTTGTAACATTTGGTATAATTATCGTTAGTTATAATTTTTCTGCGTCTGAAACAGAATTTTCTTGTCTACTTAGAATAAGTAAAAATGGCTTAATATTCATACAGTTGTTTAGTTTTCCGTTGGAATCATAGAAAATCTAACGAATAATTAAAAGCTGTATCAAAATTTGCAGTAAATTCGTATAAAATGTGGCCAGGTAAAGGACGCTCAAATATACCCCCATAAAGCTGAGGAAAGGCTCATTTTTCTTAATGAATAAAAAACCACTCCAAAAAGCTGCTCCTTTAAACTTGATACTAATTCCAAAAAGGAGCCGCGGGTGCTTAACGTTTCGCTAGCAGTGTATTTTACACGTCTCTTTGATCTGAAAATAAAGGTACTAAATAAGGCTTTAGTTCAAATGACAAAACACAACAGGCTTGCTACCCGGTGCGAGAAAAAGACAAGCTTAAGTTTAAAGAATGTTATTGCTAGATTGAAAAAGTTTTTGAATCTGTGGAGAAAGGCTCCAATAGAGAGATTTGTCTTCAGGCAGATGTTATGCCTAGAGACCAAAGTCCACGGAGACAAAGTAAGAAGTTGTAGTAAAGTTAAGCAACTGAAGTTCAAAACTTTGACATCAGATGACATTTGTCGAACAAGTTGTACTACTCGACAATAGGTGGCGCTAGGAGTTCCTAAAAAACAAATGAAGCATGAGAACTTTGCAAATTTTGTTTCGACAGATCTCATCTGAAATAATTTATGTAACCGATTTCAGTATTCCCTTAAATTATAATCGATTGAACCTTTAAATCTGTGGGTGTGGGTATACTCGTAAAAGCTTTGAAAAGCGACGAAACGTTTGTCTCTCACAATCTCAATTCTCAAACCATTGGTTTAAATATTTATTGTCAATTTCCGGCCACTTTGTATAGGTTCGTTTGACGGCCGGATAGCCCAGCGGTTAGAAAACCTGGCTGTGAAGCTAAGGTCACGGGTTCGATATTATTATTTATTATTAGACATTATGCACGTGTAGCGCCCTAGCGCCACCTATCGTCGAATAGCCGAATAAAACAACCCTAGACCGCGCTAACAAGTTTCGAAGATCGGTTACATAAAAATACAACTATATTTTCTCTCTGTGGACTTCAGTCCCCAGGCATAACATGCCTGGAGAGAGATCTCTCTATTGGAGTCTTTGCCACACATGCATGTTACCTAATGACCTTGCTTGACGGTACGGAATATTCGAAACGGCATCAATTGCCTCAATTTAACGACAAGCACGCGAATACTTGAACAGCTGATTCATCAAATCATCATTAAACGCCTTTCTTCGCCCAATCAAATTCTATTACGGAGAGACAAATAATCCGCAAGTGAGCAGTTCTTGATTACCCGTGATCAGCAAAATGATTTCCGGAATACAAATGTGCGGGTATTTGCATGTATTGTGAGAACGTATCAAGAAGAAGCGTCTATTTTGCTTTTTTGAGGGAAAATATTAAGAATCGAACGTCGTTTTTACGCTAGACTATCTGCCGATTGCCATCACCTAGTCAGGCTGTAACTTTGTACTTTTGTCATTTTGTACTTTTGCCGTTACCACATATACCTAGCATGCGGCGAACTGCTCACTGGAATAGCCGTTTGACGGCACTAAACTAAATCTAGATTACTCCACTAAGAACAATTAACCAAAACTTGAATTAATTCAATAAGACGGACTTTTTGATAAAAAAGCAATGTACGAAAGATTCTATTAATATTTCAAAATCAACTTCGCAAAGTATGCTAAGAGCGCTTGAAAAAGTTGAACAAAAATTGTCAAATCGTAATTCGAGACGAGTGCCATCAATTTGAATAATTTTATTCAAAGCCACTTAATCTCGTTCTATGCTCTCTCTTGCGGGACGTGTGAAACCTTTTACCCCTTTTCACGCTCCTATGAGCACGGAATTTCCACAATAATCGATTTCTATTTCCACCGACGGGGCTACTTTCAAGACGTTACAGAAATTCGCAATAGCTACAGTTATCCCGATATTATTGATAGAGATTTACAATTTGTTTTGTTTGTAAAGCTCAGCGGGATAGAAATCGTATATGATATAATGCTGTCCTTACCTTGTTATTCAGGTATTTTGTACACAAACTGAGACGTAACTATTTGCGACGTTATAATATAAAGATAGAGACCATTAGATTAACCTTCTGGGCTACAACGTCAACGGATGTTAACAGCAAAAGTTTATAGTAAAAAATAATAAAACGTAAGTTAATTTGTTTTCACACCGGGAACCGAGTTTATTTGTGGTTATATCAGCTCCGCTAACAAACAAGGTGAAACATTCCCGTTCTGTACTCAGAAACAACTTTTACCGAGCACCCTTCAAAGAGTAATATCAGAAGCTACTAAGTAGATTTCAGTTAAATAGGATCATCTTTCGCCGGCAAGTTTTGTTAATCCGATATTTAGAACATAATTATTTACTTTTTAGGTCACTTTGCTCTTGTTTGTCTTCAACCAGTCATTGTTTAAATTAATCCAACATCAGTCAAAGTTTGGAAGCCGGTGAATGTTCCTCTCGTACGCGCGTGTTTTTTTATTGGCCTTTTTAAAGGATTTCCCTCGTTTTAACTACATGCGCATTACGACCGGATAATGGAACGTTTTTGTGGCATGAAAATCCCATTAAAGGATGTGAGGAGCGAATTACCCCGTGAATTGAATCCCATAGGGAAGGTGACTGATAACTAGATGATCTCAACTTCAGAGAGGTTCTACCTGTGAGTGAATTCCCTGACATCAGAACGGAATATCTAAATTAAGGTACCTTCCATGACATGGTCTGTAGCTAACTTTGACTTAAGTGTTATAATAAATCGTGAATGACTGTATGAAATTTAAAAGAAGAATTTGTCTGGATTCCTAAACTAGGTACCTGGTACCTACTACAGCACCTGTAACTGTAACGCGGCCGAACTGTCGAGTTAATTTAAGTCCCGAATCCGTTCGCCACGTGACAGGCTTTGCCTAGTTATTGCCTAGTGCGGGACTATCAGAAATTTGTAATGTTTTTGTAAGTCTTCCGTTCAAATAAAGAATATTTATTTGATTACTAGCTGTGCCTGCGACTCGTGGAAAAGTGGATAATTTCCCCCGTTTTTTTCCACTTTTCCAATTTTTTATCGGTCTTATCTGTCGTAGCGTGATGTTATATAGCCTAAAGCCTTCCTCGATAAATGGTCTATCCAACACAAAAAGATTTTTCCAATTTCCAATTCCTGAGATTGGCGCGTTCAAACAAACAAACTCTTCAGGTTTATAATATTAGTATAGATTTTATTTATAAGACCGTACTAAAAATGTTAATAACTTGATCAACTTTGATAACTTATTGCCCCGTGTGGTGTCAAGTTTAGAAGTGGGTTTGGAATGTGAAATTGTCGTGATTATGTCTATGTAGCGTTTCCCAAGCTCTGCCTGCTCCATATGGGAAAACAGGCGTGATGAGAAAAAAACACCATGATAGTTGTGGTATACTCACACAATTCTAATTAACCTCGCTGTAGCGGAAACTTCAAGAGCGTCCTTGAAGTTATTTTCAAGAAAAGTCTTGAAAAATTAGGGGTCCCTGAGTATTTGAAACATTTCAAACGCTACAAAAATCATCTTTCCGCTTCTGAGAGATTGATCAATTGATATTATACCTTTCGATCTGAAGAGTCTTCAGTTTCTTACGTAGCCATCGGAAACGGCACCAGGTTACATTGACAACTTATAATGATTAAAGTGCTTTTCGACGTAATAAAATCTGTACTTAAGTACCCATCATACATTTTTCCGTCGTTTTCTTTATGAGATAGTTGAAAACGAATTTCAAAAATCAGTTTTGTCCTCGTAGTTTTCTTAGACTCTCGTAATGATAATAAATTCATCAACAAAAGTGATTTTAGTCCAGAGGTGTTGCGGTGTCCAAAAGAAATACGGATTTCATTTTATGTACAATTTTTCTTACAAGACCCAAAATAAATATTAAAATTATGGATACTCAGAAAGAATAAGTTGACTACCAAATAAACGAACAATAGTTTGGATAATCTATTGGCCATGGCTAAAAATAAAGAAAAAAAATTCCTCACAGTTCAAATTTAACGCAAATTGCTTTAGTTGCTTTGACATAGAGCGTATGTCATATCATAACATACCCTTCAGCGTCGATCACTCAAAATATTTAGGTACTCTCCTAGAAAAAAACCCTCCTTATCCGCTATTCAATACAAGACACTGGAATCCAATAAATCTAATCTACTAGAGTACTGTTATTTGGTAGTCAACTTATTCTCTTAAATGGAATAACAGCAACAATTGTTCTGATCTCAACCCTTGTCAGCCGGGTCCCTTGAGCGTTGTGTCCATGAATTTTTCACAAGGACGGTACAAATAATTGTGCTGAAACCGGAAATAGTACTACTTACTACGGGGCAGTAAATCTCAGTTTTGCTTGTAGCTCCGGAAGTCATACTCGTAAAGACCCTGTGCAAATGTCAATACGGTGACGCCTTACTGAGGCACGATTGGATCCCGCCCCCGGATTTATTTTATTTCTTTATGTTAAGCATTCGTCATGAGGAGTGACATATTTTGTTAATCTAGATCACCAACTTGTGGTAATACGCCAAACAAAAGGTTAAGTTGAAGAGCTGAGATGAAATCACACTGACACAAGAATAATACTTAGAACTCAATATTTACATAAGTCTGTAGTGTGGAATACGCGCTTTTTCCGTGTCAGGTTAAAATTAAACCTCTCCATTTCATCCGTGGATGTCGTAAAGAAATAGGTTTAAGTATGCCTTAAGCGACAGATTAGCAACATGTCACCATTACATCTTTTTCATCGGTTTTAAACCTAAAATTGTACTAGATGTGATTTTATCATAGTTTTATCTATGTCATGTGTCGTATGCTCTACCTACCCTATTTGGGAACATATATTCGTGAACTTATTTATGTGTGTGTACCAAATTTCAAGTCAATTTGACCAACGGAACGGTATCCTCCTGCTGAGACGGGCCTGGCTGGGCCACCAGAATTCTAGTGCTAGTGAATAAAAACGAATTAGTATTATTTATCCTTTATTTCACTCGAGTAAATAAAACAAAAGTGTTTGATTTGGAAACCCAATTATTAGTAGAACGATTGAACAAGAAAGACAAAATAAACAAACAAAATATTGGGATAACCTCATGACAACCTTTGCGGTTGTAACTTAATAATTTTAAACAAAAAAAAACCGACTTCAAATTGGCTTTTATCCTGAAAGGAAACTTCTGTTTATGTGCATAATATTTACCAAAGGTCAAGTAGGTATACGTAGCTCTCAGCAGATTCAAGGCTTTAGAAGGAATAGCTCTATCTGATTTAGAACCCTCTAAACTTTTAAGTAAACCCCACAATGAACGAGCATTAGCAGAAATGCAACGCTTGAGAAGCAGCCGGCCTGGCTAATTACCTACTGAAACTATAATTTTCAGTCTGCAGGTGCATTCAGTATCGAAAAAGTTATCCTTTAACTCCTAAAAATTAAGGAGTTGACCTTTCATCATCAGCTCAGTCATATTTTTTTACTGCCAAGCGTAAATACTGGTGTAGCTTTGAAAAATGCACTAAAAACATTACCTGTGCCTATAAAATTTGAGGATTGCCCTCGATTTCCTTAATATTCGATCATCAGGTCAAGGTATGCTGACAATCGGACTACCTGGAAACTATACCCTTTCAAACAAAAAAAGAATTTTCCAAATCGGTCCAGGCGTCTTCGAGTAATCAGCGAATACACATAAAAATACTCTCCATTTCTTCCGTGAATGTCGCAAGAGGCGACTAAGGACATAGGTTAAAGTAAATTTTAGGCGACAGGCTAGCAACCTGCCACTATTATACCTGCTAACTCAAAACCTACAAAAAATGTGCTAGAAGTGGCCACGAAGCGTGACATAGACATAGTTTTGTCTATGTAGCGTTTTGTGTGCTCTGCCTACCCCATTTAAGAATACAGGCGTGACTGTATGTAGGTATGTAAGTATGTACAAATGTAAGTTCGGACTAAAATGCCCGAATGCCCGTTGTTTTTTTTTTATTTTAAGGATAATTCAAAAACTACTAGTTAGTTCTTGATGAAATTAAAATGGGACCAATGGGAAGCCATTTGCTATCGAACACAAAAAGAACCATCAAAATCGGTCCACCCGTTTAGAAGTTCTGAGGTAACATACATAAAAAATGATAAAAAAAAAAAAAAAAAAAAAAAAAAAAAAAAAAAAAAATACAGCCGAATTGAATACCTCCTTTTTTTGAAGTCGGTTAAAAAGGATTCAATCAAATAAGATCATAAATCAGTAACAAACTTAATAGGATTTTCTCTAATTATTCTAAGATCCATTCCTTGTATGTTATGATCCATTTCATTCAATTATTGTAATCATATTTCCTTAGCTATCGTTTGCTACAGTTGCGAACATCCTTTTTTTCATAAATATACTATAGTTATACTATAGTTATAATAACGCATGTTTTCCCAAACGAGGTAGGCAGAGCTGACGATACATGACATAGAAAAAACCATGACTATTTCACGATTAGTAGCCGCTTATAATAATAATAAGTTTCCAGCCTGTCACCTGTCGTATACCTAAACCTGTTTCTTTAGTCACAAACACATCCACGAAAAAATGGAGATGTGTCAGTCTAACAACACACCACAATTTTTCACTAAACTTTTTTTTTAAATTAGTAAATTAGGAATCGCGATTTTTTTTTCAAATTAGTCTTTCCAATTCTGAAGATAATAATGACATGTCGCGACAAGACGCGACGGCACTTCTACTGCTGTTACGTGTCCACTCCAATTTGTACTTTAACCGTGTTTAATGTAAAAGTACCTACAGATGGAAAACAAAGGGTTTGGAAACAATTCGTTGGGAATGTCCGATGACCCCATTGGCTTTACATTTCCGGGCTTGGTAATTGCATTCCTTAATTAATGGGACTAAACTAAAGGCCCATTGCTCCAAGTGTCCACTTGAAACAAAACGTTTCGCTGTTCACGGCATTTTTCATACAACTTCCTATATTGTATTTAATTATTATGCAAATGAACTCTATTGTCAATGAAGGATTTTGGAGGGTACTGAAATATAAATACAATCACGCCTGTCTCCCCAAATGGGGTAGGTAGAGTATATGAAACGCGATATAGACAAAACCACGACTATTCCCCGTTTCGTACCCACTTCAAGCATAATTTTAGATTTAAAAATAAATGAAGACTGTATAATAATGACAGGTTGCTAACCTGCCGCCTGAAGCATATTTACGCCTTATTTACTTAGACGCCTCTTACAACATCCACGGAAGAAGTAGAGAGATTAGGTACAGTCGCGAACCGGGATTGTTGAGCCACTTGCCACTGTTCGCAATTTAGACGTGTAATCAATGACCGAAGTGACAGACTAAATGTCAGCCATTGGATTAGTATTACACGACCAAGTTACAAACATAGGTAAGTGGCTCAACAATCCCTGTCCACGATGGTACAGATTTTTTTTCTTCGATTTTATAGATTTATGCTATGCATAGATCTACTCAGAATCAATGACACAGTCCATTTAAAATAAGAGAAAACGTATTACAAGTTACAAGTTCATTTTTGATACTTTTAGGTACTACATTGTTGAAGTTTGATGGCAACAAAACCGGCACCAAAATTATCGTATGTAAACTGAGGATGCTATTTTACACATAACGTAACGCCTATGTATAAATACCACGATTTGGGTAACTACCCCAATCGGGAACACGTGTGTCTGTTGTTGGTAACCACCGCAATGTAGTCCGCTGGAAATATTCAAAAACTATTTTTAAACTGCTTAAAACTATACGTGCTCGAGTATCACGTGTCTATTTAACAGCTGCACGGTGTTAGAATCAAGACGTACTTATAATGGTGTTTTAGTACGATTTCATCACATCAGTAGGCTTAGAAAAGCAAAACGCGAGAGTCGTATCGCGCGGGGAATAGACTACCATTCACTTTCTGATGTGTCTAGTTAGACAGTGACAGGTATAGGTATAGCCTACCTCATCCTATCGTTCTAAGTCGGCTGTACATCTCTGTTATCGTGTCTTAGGTGAACTATCTAAACTTATGCTTATGCTTTAGTTTGGTTAATGAATCAATCAGATCAAAGTATAATAGTCTAACAGTACATGTATGTACCACGCTCGTGCAATGTATGTCTCACTGTATTTTCTGAATCCGCCTCGGTGACCTTACCGCGCCCTGCGCGATATGTAAGCAAGTACCGTTTTATCTTCTCGGGAGAATTAATTAAACAACTAATTAGCTGGGTGAGATGTTACCGCCGGTACCTTTCAGCTTATCGGGCTCGTCATTAGAGCGAATGAGACAGCATAATACATTTGAGATAACTGCGTGCAGTGGTTTATGTAATGATTTAAGAGCACATTAATACAGTTATTTGCTTCTCTGTGGGGTAATGTACAAAGTTATGGTAAAAATATAACTTTACAGAGTATATAATTTAGCCTCGGAATATAATACTTTTTCCCATTTTTTTGCGTGAAAAAATAATATACTTGCGAGTAGAGTGATTTATTCCAAAATTATATTTTATTCTTATTTGGATGAATGTAGCCATAATAAAAAAATCTGGACTGTCTCAAATTATTAAGGCTCGGGAACAAAATGATAAAAGGAATCTTTATGGCGTGACTACAAGTCCGTTTTTCGCCCTAGCAATAAAAACTTTCATTGCGCGTAACTTATTTGTTTAGATAAGTAATTACAATTACATACAACCGTAAACAATCTACCCCATGTCTGTTTATTGAAATATTGACTTTAAAGATATTTTTTTTTATTATTTACAATTTAATTGTGAAAAAATCATTTGATTTCGTATTTATATTGTAAAGTATACATTTTATAAAAAGACATGTGACATGGTAGGTTTCTTTCTCATGTTTTGTCAATCGCTCGAAAGCCAGCAGGAAACGATTCCTTAAGGGATTTGAATTTTCCCTTGTAATTTAAAGTTAAGTAAGTTCTGTTGCTATTTAAAAGTTATTTGTACAATGGAGAGTCCTACATACATGCAAAAGCCACACGTATCACGTACACTTGAATTGAAACCTTTTTCGCATAAAGTACGAATGTAAACTATTCAAACCGAGACTCGTCCCAAGTTTTAATGAACTAAGGGTGGTCGGAATGGAGGGTTAAGCCAAACCCCGCGGTTTGCCCGGCTATCGCGATCGGGGTTATTACCTTATTACCCAGGTGTTTGCGGCTTGGCCTTTAGCGACTATTTAGTAAATTAGAACTGTTAGGCCGTTGGGTACATTTCGGGAATGAGAAGTATAAGGCTTGTGTTTTAAGGTAGAACAACCGACGGTGTCAATTCTTCGCTAACTTAAAAACATTTTACCAATTCTTTTTTGTCAGCGAATTTCAAAGTTGTGACCACACCAACGCTTTTCGTCAAAAATCTTTCGTATAGAGAACGTCACGATGCGGCTGCGTATTTTGAGCAGTAGTGTGTGGCATGCGTCAAAAACGGAGCGAATACGACGCGCCACTGCGATTCCGTGTCACCGTTTTTATGGTCGCAATTTAATACCAAGTTTTCCAAACTCAGCCAGCCTCAGCAAAGTATGGCCCTGACGTCCATTAAGACGAGACGCACTTCAGACACTTTTCCTAATGAAAACGTAAACAAACCAAGGCATTAACATAATAGGTTTCCGTGTCGCAAAATGGCCGTATCCTTTGCTTCCTTGTGTCAAACCCTCGATACTCGGATCCCGAACCCTTGTTAAGCGTCGCTCTTAGGCGGGGAACCTTGTTTCCGGTTCTAGTTTCTTTGGACATTGAGCATTAATTCGAAATGTTGGGATGTCCTTCGAAACATATTTAAGGAACTTGCCACAAATGTTGCGAACCATTTTGCCACGAATATTGTGCTTGGCGGTAGATGTCGTTTGGGCTTTTGAAAGCTATAAGTATTATATGTATTACCCTGTGTGGTGTTGGGTTTAGGATAACACCTCTCCGTTTCCATACCTGGGCATTAACTCGATCTAACATCTGTTACTCGTTAATTAACGAAGTTAAGATTTAAAGCAACGTATTAACTTTTAAGCTAACTTAAAGAATGTTAACGAATTCTTTTAAGAATATTTTAAGTTAGGTATGACATTAGTTAGATTATGCTAGATATAATTTTATTTGAATTTTATTTCATTATTTTAATTTGACATTTTAATGGGATTTTAATTTGACATTTTATTTTAATTTTAATTTGACAATTTTAATGTGATTTTAATTAGACATTTTTATGTAATTTTAATTAGACATTTTATTGTGATTTTAATTTGACATTTAAATGTTATTATATAATTTTAATTTATGTTAATGGCACTATTGCATCGGGGGAACCTGTAATGATAGTTGCTGTGTGTATAATGAATAAATTGAAATTTATATTGCGAAAAGTCTGTTAATCTTTAATTCTATTCGGATACGGCTTACACCGCAAAAAGAAAGAATGTTCGTGAAATCAGATTCGAGTTTCACTTCAGACCAACTTTTTTGCGACGTTTTAACAATTTAGCGATTAACGTTAACTTGCGCTAAAATCCCTGAACAATAACATTTTAAATTTTATCTGAGTTAACTTTTTCAGTAACGGATTAGCGATTAACGAAGTTAATTATTTGATTACCGATGCCCAGCTATGTCCGTTTTCTCCGCCAATATCGTAACAGGCGAAAAAAGAAAAAAGTTATGGTACGTCTTAGGCGACACTTACTCTACTGTGGAGGACACAATGCTCAACATATTTATGATGCTGCCGGGTAAATATTTGGGCGTTTAAAACGCTGTTATTATTCTCAACTTTTTTTTTATCAGATTTATTTAGAAATTGGTATATTAAGTGTGTCATATACATAGTGTCTGTCTTCCAAATAGGTACACACTAGACTATTATGTACACATTTCCAACAGTATCTGATAAAAAAAGTGTTGATAATAATGACAGCGGTTCAAACGCCTGAATATTTACCCTGCCGATTATCCCATTACTGAAATAATGCCCTGAGTTTTTATAAAGCCACCTCAAATACCAATATCCCATTTTATCAGGATTTGTGCTGCGCCGGGTACGTTTCCCAGCCTTGTTTTAAAACTTCGCGAATGAATTCAAACATCGAACTTCTGAACTTGTTTCATCAACTTAATAAGAAATATTTCTCGGTACTTTCTCGTCTACTTGGGGTGTTTATTGCAAGGAATACGAAGTATTCCCCGATACCCCGTAAACTCCGATTCTTTGGTATTTTTAATAATTGTAAAATAACTTACATTTAGATACGTTTGTTAAGAAATATTATAAAAAATCTTGTTCCATCACATTATCACATTTAGGTACATGAAACATAAATTTCGTTAGCTCTATTGTTAGATGTAGCGTATAATAGTGACAGATTGGTATCGCGTCAGGACCCCCAAGTAAGTCTTAGACGATAGGTTAGCACGCTTTTAACACAATCAAAACGCTAACAACCGCGACATACATACATACATATTCTCGCGCCTGTATTTCCAAGAGGGGTAGGCAGAGCACATGAATTCGAAAATCCAGTGCCACTTTCAGCAATTTCAGGGAAATCAGATGGTTAAACGTGCTATTGCAGTGACAGGTTGCTAACCCATCGCCTACAATACACTAACCCTTTCCCAAAGTCGACTCTTACGAAACCCACGGGAAGAAAGGGGGAGGTACTATTCTAACCCGGCACCACACGGCCACCACGACACGACTTGCAATATGGTTAACGTCTGAGTGCTTGTCGCTGTACCTACTAGTATACATTATGACATGTGCATTTTATGTAAAAGTTATGTGGCTTAAATTTGAATGAAGAAAAATGCTCTCAGTTTGAGTTAAAACCATATTGCATTGTCATAAAGTGACCATGCTGTAATCAAAACTCGCTAAAACAGTAACTTAGTTATGAACAAATAAAAATCTCATACCATCGTCTGATTTCTATTTAGGACTATCTGCATCTGCTCAAATCTCTCTCAATTTAAGGTACCATCGCGAACAGGAATTGTTGAGCCACTTACCTATGTTTGTTACTTGGTCGTATAATACTAATACCATAGCTGACATCTAGTCTGTTACATCGGTCATTGATTACACGTCTAAATTGCGACCAGTGGCAAGTGGCACAACAATCCCGGCTCGTGACTGTACAAGGGTCATTCGTCCGCCGGACAATCAACTAGAACATACAAACGACTTCTTGCTTTACAATCAAACAAAATGGCAACTATACTTGTTTGTGTCCGTGAAAGAAAGATTAACATTCTCCACGCACTCGAAAGAACGTGGTGCGAAATGCGAATCGCAACGTTACGTGATACGCTGTCACATAAACTTTATCCTAATCCAATCGTCTAGGACCGGGACATATCGTAGGAAATAGGGATGATTACTGAAAAGAAAGCAATAGTGATAAAGAGAAATAAAAAATACTAGAAATCGTGGTAATAAACTGCCAACGCGAGGACGGAATTTTAACACAGTGCTGTTATTGCGAATTCAACACAACGAAACCAGTTGCTAACAAGACATTTATAAAAGAGTTACAAAAAACCGGGTAAAAATATAAAATTGTTTAAGCGAAAAATATTGCAAACCCTAGCAAGCTGTTACTTATTAGAATTGAAGTTTTCATACATCATTTAACAGAGTGAATTCTTTGACGGATTTTTAATTTTTCATACAAAAAGGTTTGCAAACTCAATAAGTGAATCAATTAATGGCTTTTTTTCTTTTTTTTTAATTAAAGGCACTTTTCAACGAGCAACATTTTCACAACAATATGTGGCTGTCAATAGTGTTTATCTTGCTCTCGCACGCAAAGAGAGGACAAGACGTTTATATTTGCCATTATCTTTTTAGGGTAGGTACATTCTCTATTCTGGACACATTACTAATTAGTTACCGGCTATGGGTAAATTATTCTGAGCACGTACAAACTAATGTTGCCAACGAACTCCGAAAGATACAACCAAGAGTCGTAATAACAAACTAAATTGGGAGTTTCATAGTTTATTGTCTATCTAAGCCCAAGAGAAGATTTTCTATTGCGTTGTGTGAAATTTAAGAATTCTTCGAAAGTTGATTTTTGTTTTGGTAAAGTAAGCAAGACATTACGGTGTAAGGCTAAGCGCGCACTACGACTTTTTGTCGTGCGACACGATTTTAAAATAGCGCTGTCCATACTGATTTTTTCATCATAGTGCGCGCGATGACATATTATAAACGCTTACGTTGCATTTCTGCGACAAAATTGTCGCGCGGCAAAAAGTCGTAGTGCGCGCTTAGCCTAAGACGGTTGTTCAGACATGTAAATACAAGTTGGATGGAACAGTTAATGAAACAAGTAACACGGCTTGTCAACTTGTTCTAACATGAAACAAATTATAAACTTTGCGTCTGTCTTTTCATTTAACTACATATTTACGTAAATATTAAAGTTGTACACAAACAATCACGCCTGTTTTCTCAAATGGGGTTGACAGAGTACATGAACCATGTCATAGAGAAAACCATAACTATTTCACGCTTCGCAGCCACTTCTAGCATAATTATAGGTTTCAAAACATGTAGAGGAGGTAATATAATATTGACAGGTTGGTAGCCTGTTCCCTAAAGCATACCTAAATATATTTCCTTAGCCAGCTCTTACCATATCCACGGAAGAAATGTAGAAGTGGATTACATATCCCATTAAAACTTTGACATAAATCACAACTTTTGTATTATACCGCAAACCGCAATAAGTTAATTGACAAAACCAAGACATTTAAAATGACAATGGAAAGGAACTCTGTCAAATCCTCGTTTAAATTAAAGCTTTCGAAAGAAGGCATGCATGAAGACGGGATGTGAAAATATGGAAAAGAGGGAACAAAATGTAAAAAGGGGAACAAATGGGCAGGGTCCTTGGCTTCAGCCGAATAAAAGGGGAAATTGTAATCAGGAAATCTTGGCACACCGCGCAATGTAATTTTGACGTATTACGACGTGTCGACTGTATACAGCATGCTTGTTTATCTACCTAAATAGGAAGATGTGACTCAACTAACTTGACTAAACTCAATTTAAAACGTGAGTTATCCGTATATTTTTCAAGATAACTTGACTCTGATTTAAGGTGACGAAGAACTATCTTGCGCTTCATAAACAGGTAGTACATTATCTGATGGTGCTACATTGTCAATCGTTGAAACCTAGTCCTTTATGTGACTGCTGCATTATAAAAGACATTGATAGAAATGATAGACGAGTGTAGTTTATGAAATGAGTCTGCAAAGGCGTTTGAATAATAGTGTTAGTATTAGTACAAAGTAAAAACAACGGCTAAGGGCGCTTGAGCACTGCCATGAATTTTCCGGTCCGGCCGTCTGGTTTTTCAAGGTCTGTCGCGCCGTCCCGCTCACGTCAATACAATTTAATGGAAGAGCAAGCGAGACGAGACCTCAATGAAAAAGCCGGACCGGAAAATTCATGGTAGTGCACAAACGCCCCAAGGCCAGCATTACACCTGTAAGTTTTACTTACGTAAGTAGGGACGCAGCTATCTGCTAAAAAGACAGATGACTATTGCTATCTCACCCTAACTCATAGCTATGTCCCTACTTACGTAAGTAAAACTTACAAGTGTAATGCTGGCCTAGGGACCCCCCGACGCCTATCAATCTGGCGGGTAGGAACCACCGGTGGGTTTTTACTGGGTATGCCTCCGTCGCGTCGTCCCCAAGACGTGGCGGTATGCGTAAAGCATTTTCCCACTGCACAAAAAAAAAGTGTATTGCTGGCCTAAGATGGCGGCAAACAGGAATACCACAAACAATTGAGCATTGGCATCACGCCGCCTGCCGCGCTGCCCGCGCGTTCCAATTTTAAATAATTGCTTTCTTCTCTCGATAGTACCACAGTTTCTTAAAGCTTCATTTGATTTTTGCATCAGAACTTAAGAGGGCGCACACATTTTTTACGAACGTAATTATAATATCAGGCGGGGAAGAGAAATTCAGGGGCAGGGCAGGGGTAAGAGGCACCACAGACCATAACTCGTCGAGTTATGAGTGATTATGGTCTGTAGAGCCCTCTTATCCCTGCGTTTCTCTTCCCCCACCTGACCTTAGTGGTTTTGGACCAATGTTTAAAAAATCGTGAAAAATAAATTAACTCATATTTAGCCATGAAAAAAATATAGTTAGACTAAACATATTCTGTAAATTTACAATAAAATTGTTTCATTTGTAATTACATTAAAATCAATGAGAAAAAAAATAAAGTAATAGTTCAACTTTGAAATTATGTAAAATGATATTTGAATAATAAAAACCAATAATTTGATGCATGTCTCTCCGTTAATCCCCAGTAGACTATATTGTCTATCAGATAATAACAAGTTTATATCGTTTATGGTAAATTTTAATGGAAAATTTTCAAGTGAAAGACAGCTCTGACGCGTATTTTTGTGAAAACCCTTCAACAAATTGGCTAAGTAAAAGAAATCTGTGTTGCTAATAAAATATTTCTTTCCGTTAATCCCTAGAAAAAGAGTTTATTTATATGATACTGTAGTTTTTCTTTAAAAACTTAAGGATTTATAGCTTTCTAAAGCATTTGAAAAACATCAAAATCACCGAATTTTGTGTGCACGCTCTTAAAGTAGGAACATTATGATATGAAAGTAGACAAAAATATTTAAAGTACAATAGTAAATAAAGCAAAATATCACAATAAAACATATTAATAAGGCTCCTTTTATTCCCGATGCAGCCAGGAAAAGCAATTTCATTTTATTTGTTCGCAATCCATGGAAATATTTGTATCGCGTTTTCCTGCCGAAGTCAATATTAACGGGAGGTTGGTATTTAAGTGACAATAATGACCCGATTGCCCGGTTCAGATAAATGACGTATTAATATAGACAACGCCCACTGCAGTCGTCACAATGACGTACTCTCCCTTCCCGATAAATATCAATATCTGTTCCGTATTGGGAACATACGGAGAAATAACAAATCCAATGACGTAAAGCTGTTTATTAATAGACAACAAAAGCATCAAAAGTTTTATAGACGTCTCTCCTTTCGAAAGCGAAAACTATAATGTAAAATCTATTACATACACCTACTATGTATTTTATGTAGATTCTTACAATCAAGTGAATCAAGTAAGTAAGAAGCGACTCTGGGAATGGGTTGGTGTATTGTGGGCGATGGGCTAGCAACCTGTCACCACAATACAACGTTTGACCATCTGGTTACCCTGAATTTGCTAAACGTGGCACTGGATTTTTGAATTCATGTGCTCTGCCTACCCATCCTGGGAATACAGGCGTGAGAATATGTATGTATGTATGTACTTACAATCACGCCTGTGTTCCCTAATGGGGTGGGCACTGATTATCTCACGCTTCACAGGCATCATTTTTTTACATAGTCTGGTAAAATTGCATAGTCACAGATTGCTATCGCCTATAGCATAACTAAACCGCCTTAGTTGGTGACGACATCCACGGAAGAAATGGAGAGGTGTTACTGTATCCCGACACCACATAGGAAAATTTGAACTCCATCTTAAATCGAGTTTATATAGCTTGGCATGTCTCGGGATCATAGAGGATAGAACCTATAGAGAAACAATGTTCGCAACCCCGGTCCGCAAATGTTTGTTTATTTCAATATACTAACGTGTAGTGTCACTGTCACAGAAACTGTATGGAGCCAACAACAGATCTGCGTGCAACTCCTCATATTTCTAGATGTAAATTAATATACTTGCGTAATGACGTACCTACTGTTCCATTCGTTGGTGTGGTAAAAACGGCAAAAATTCAAATTTGAAAACAGACGGTGTTACATTTAACCGGTAATTAACAGTAAACATGCATTTTTCAATTTATATTCATTTTAGTGCAGCTCAAGTTAACTGGTCATTCAAAATGACACATAATTATGCATCTCACTTTCACCTAGGTGTCATCCCATTACTTCATCTCATTCTGTCAATACACAGTGTAACTAGAGTTGCGCTGTTAATAATCAAATGATGTATCGATATTTATAAATATTTCGTATTTTACGGTGCCGAATTAAATAAATGTTAACATAACATAAAATCACGCCTTTGTTCCCAAATGGGGTAGGCAAAACACACGAAACGTGAAATAGACATATCCATGATTATGACTATTTCATGCTTCGCCGCCACTTTTAGCATCATTTTGGGCCAATCAATCAATCAAATCAATTTTCGAGGTTCGTGTTGAGGGGCCGAAGTCTTCCACTGCTAACAATTACAGTCCAGTGTCCCCGCGGGTTTTATTTAGAAAAAAACTGCTTTTTTGTATTTTTCAATAACAATCATTTTTGTAAAGTTTTGATTGTATTCACTTAAATTAAATTAGCTGTAATCCGCTGTGATTGAAAGTAGGTTTATTTTAGATTCATTTAACGAAACAGTTCACTGTTTACAGTAGGTAACCTTGATAAAAAATTTCGTATTTTTTAATTTTTTGACAGTTTTATTTTATTATCTCGGTCCAGATTAGCATTTTTTTTTTTCAATAAACCAAAAGATAACTGCATTGGTAAGGAATTAAATTTGTTGGTGAATTTTATAATCTTTTATTTTAAAAGTGGTTTACATTTCATTTATAATTGTACAAGAGCGATATTAATATTGAACGATGAGTGCGAAGACAGAGAGGTGAGCTTGTTTTAAAAATTGCGTTCCAGGACAATTAGTAAAAAATTACTATTATCGATATCGATATTATCGATACATTTGTAAACTTGCCCAACTCTAGTGTGGCGCGCGATCTTGGGCCGGCCAATAAGAGCACAGCGAGGTCTTCAATTGTTTTGCGGAATAATTTCCGAACAACCAAGATGACATTAGTACTCTATAGGTTATATCCTCAATGCTCGGGATATATCGTAGCCCTGATTCACCGCGGCTCTCAGTTGAATAGCAAAAAAATAATGTCAAAAGATAAAAAGTCAAAAAAGCCAAAAGTGATCCATTTGCAATCAAAGGTAGAACTAATTACAGAAGTGGTCAAGGAACCCTGACTCTATATTTAACGTCCATGTATACAAAATTAATAAGAAACAAAAAAAAGACGAGTTGTAGTCGATTAAGGATGTCAGGTATCGGTTTTTTTCCAATAAGAGCCGGTACAAAAATAATAGAAAAATGTGGGAGTAGTTTCAAGTACAAAGAGGTCGGCTATTTTCAAAGGCATGCGTTATTGTGGGGACTTATATATTTTGTCTGTAGATAATATTGAATTGTCTGGTCTCCGCATCTCTGCACACTTTTCATGCCAGCCCAGCTCTAGATTATGGATATATTTACCTATCCTTTAGAAATGGCATCAAATCGGGTGTGATCACAAAATATTGGTAAAATTAGATCATTTTGATAAATAACAAAAAAAATCAGTCGTAATTTGATAGTCGAACGTGCTTCTATTTATTGCTTGACAGCAGGCCATCGACTGCAGAGTCAAGCTGGCACGGCACTGTCATCTCTTGCGATGTGGCGAATTTAGCTACACGAAATTTGGCAAAAAGCATTGTAAGTACAGTCTTGCTCAAAGATAAATCTTCTTTCAAACAAAGTTACTTCATTATTTATGCAAATGTAATTGACCAACAGCTAAATTAAAACATCAAAAGCGGAATGTTACTGAAAAAAAGGACATTGCAAATATTTGACTTTACTATGGAAATTTCGCGTATGCTCAAGACTTTAGGCCATGACTGTAGATACAGTCAACGACATAATTGATTGATCGATTTTGTCCCCTAGCCACTTTCAGCCGTTCAGCCGTTCAGCCGTCAGCCGTACTTCTTAAATACGACGTTAAATAGACAAGTTTAGTGATGACGTTTTTATGAATACACAAATGGTTTTTTTTTAGGCCGATTTCTGAGAAACGTTTACACAAGTATCACCTGTTTGAACTGAAATTGAATATGATTGTACCTACTTGAAATGATTTACTGATTTGAGTTCCGTCTGGGTACATTTTTGGATGCTGTCAAAATTAATAGCTTTAGTTCATGTACCTATACTTTAGGCGACAATCCGTACCAATATATAAATGTGAAAGTGTGTTTGTTTGTTTGTTTGTTTGTTTGTTTGTTTGTCCGTCTTTCACGGCTAAACGGAGCGATGGATTGACGTGATTTTTTAGGTAGAGATAGTTTAGGGCACGGAGAGTGACATAGGCTACTTTTTATCCCGGAAAAAATTGATGTTCCCGAGGGAAAACAAATATATAGTTTGCTTGATAGATCGATATCGATCGACGATAGATCGATATTAATCGATAACCGATCGATAGATGATAGTTCGATGGCGCCGTGTGTCGTTTGAAACTAGAAGTTTTCTTATAGTTGTGCTTTATACCGCAATATAACCGAGTTCCACGCGGGCGGAGACGCGAGCGGAAAGCTAGTATAAATATACAAGCAAGGCATATAATCAATTAGACAGATCTGAAATACTATATCAACCAGAACAGGTCTTGTAATGCGGGTGTTCGACATTCAATTGTTCAATACATTCATTCTTCCGTTATAAAATCAGTTCCTCGTGTATTTGTGAGTAAAAATAATTCAGTCCAATTCTCATGGATCTACCAAAAAATCAAAGGAATGGGTTTGACGTTAAAAAACAATAGTTGACGAAAAAAACAATAGTTGACGATCGTATACGCGATTAGTTTTCCACCCGCTTCTAGTTTCTATTGATATTTCCGCGGCTATATTTCGCAAAATTGCCATCGACTGCCGAGGTCATGGTAAATTTGAAATTGAATTCCATGTAAATAATGTACAGGGAAAAACGGGTCCCGTTGTATTTACTCAAAGGGGGTACATGTGGATGGCATTTTAATGTACTTTTACACCCAAGCTGAAGGGAAGTCTGACGGCCACCAAATATTTGCTGTACCCAAATGCCCCCGGGCAAGAGGCAAAGTCGAATTACGGCGTAATATAAATGAGATTAGTTACTCATGTTTTCAAATGTTTATGGGATCGGGGATGGCGTCACAGAGTTGTAAATCCGTCAGTCGTTTAAGTTTCAAACGTCCATTCTAAAGGAATGCGATTTATACACATTGACGCTAAAATCTCGTCTAAACAGAATGCGCTGTCTGCGAAATCTACCTCATTGTTCTTTACCCAGCGCATTAGCGTCTGTGGAAGGGAAACCAATTCTTACCTAGGTAGTTCCTCAGATACTAAATACCCTTCCAAAGGCATTGTTAGATGACGTTTTGAAAACAGCCACCGAATAAAAAAAACACTGCCTAGTTTGTATAGTTTAAGTGGATGCGCGGACTGAGTTGCGATTACTCCCCAGCTGTTACATAAACTCTTAAGTTTAGGGGTTTTCAATTGTGGCTAGTAACATTCACTCATGTACAAAATTCGTTTGATGATACTGAACAAATTTAAATAATGTGCCTTTTACGGCTATGCATTAGGCCAGCAATACACTTGTAAGTTTTACTTACGTAAGTAGGGACACAGCTATGAGTTAGGATGATATAGCAATAGTCATCTCTCTTTTTAGCTGATAACTGCGTCCCTACTTACTTAAGTAAAACTTACAGGTGTAATGCTGGCCTTACTCTTAGGTACTTCCGATCACGTAAAAGAGTGGGGAAAAGACTCCTATAGAGAGATCCCTCTCCAGGCAGATGTTAAGCCTGGGGACCGAAGTCCACATAGAGAAAGTTGGAAGTTGTATTTATTCAACTGAACGTCGAAACTTCGTTCGTTAGCGCCATTTTAAGAAATGGTGTGGTGTTTATTCTATTCCGACACTATACACGGCTATGGACCTTTAAATTTTGCCATGTTTACAGAAGAGACGCGGAACTAAGTAGTCTAGTAGTGTAGGATCGAAATCTTGGAAGAAATGTCACTAAAGATGTAACAGCAAAAATGCTCTTTTACAATTTATGTCCTTGAATAACGTGTTTACCAATACACATGAAGATCGCTCATGTACCAAGAGAGCGCTATCTGAGGTCAAACCGCGACCTTCCCATGCGGGCGTGATAACCGCGATAAGAATGTTTTCATTTTCGGTTAAAACGACCCATGCATGTTGTCATCATGCGTTGAGGATAAAGGTCGGCATAAAAAAATCTAAATTTCCTGAGTCGGGATAGAACACCTACTAAGGAAGGGTTTAGGTATGCTTTAGGCGATAGGCTAGGTATCTGTCACTGTTATACCCCTGCCATCTGTTTAAATCTAAACTTATGCTACCTACATACTTACAAGTAGCTGTGAAGCGTGAAATTAGTCATAATCTGGTTTTGTCTATGTCACGTTTCGTATGCTTTGCCTACCCCGTTTGGGAAAACAGGTGTAATTGTATGTATAAAAAAATCGAGTTAGTGATATAGATTTTTACACTTTGTTTTTTACTTTTCTCTGACTGAATAGACAAATCGCCACTTCTCGTTCGGCCACTTTCCCGCATAATTTTAGGTTAAACAGATGACAGAGGTGTAATAGTGACCGGTTGCTAGCTTGTCGCCTAAAGTATACCTAAACCTTTCTTTAGTCGCCTCTTACGACACTCAAGGAAGAATTGGAGAAGTGTTATTCCCGACACCACATTCAATTTCCTGAAAAAATATTTTACTCAATTTCGAAAACCTCTTGCGACTTTGCAGATGCTTCACGACCCTCTCTGTTTAAAAAAACACTGTAAAGCAGCCATTCTCAAAGTATGTTCCGCGGAACCCCACGGTTCCGTGATACTCCTGTAGGGGTTCCGCAAGAATTTAGAAAAAAAAGAACATCACGTGTGAACGTTTTGACGCGGTGTAAACGCCGACGGACGGATGGATAAATACTGTTGTTTTTTTTTGTAGGGTTCCGCCAAGTTTTTCGCTTTCCAAAAGGGTTCCGTCACCAAAAAAGTTTGAGAACCACTGCTGTAAAGCATCACATCGTCGCGACGTGCGTGACTACTAAGAATACCAACTAAAACGTTGTTATTTTTCGGATTTACGACCTGATAGTGTTATCTAAAGTTGGGTTAATTGGGACACTGACCACTGTACTGCTTTTGCGTTTTTAATAATCTACATCCTGCATAGTGCAATCTGTGTGGTATTGGGATATAATAACACCCTCTCATATCTTCTATGGATGTCGTAAAAGGCGACTAAAGAAATAGGTTTAGGTATGCTTTAGGCGGTGGGTTAACATTAGCAACTTGTCACTATTCAACCTTTTCCGTCGGTTTTTAAACCACAAATTATGCTACAAGTGGCGCAAAGTGTGCATTAGTCATGGTTTCGGCTGTCATGTTTCGTGTACTGCCTACCCCATTAGGGAACAAGTGTGATTTTATCAATTTGTACCATCGCGAACCGGAATTGTTGAGCCACTTACCTATGTTTGTAACTTGGTCGTGTAATACTAATCCAATAGCTAACATCTAGTCGATCACATCGGTTATTGATTACAAGTCTAAATTGCGAACAGTGGCAAGTGGCTCAACAATCCCTGTTTGTGACTGTACATCCTGTATCGGAGAATGGCCAGATTGGACAGCGATGTCGAGGAAGGCCGAAAAAGAGATGGTGGAACTACTTGGACGCGTACGCAGAGGTTTGGCCTGTACCCAAATTGTCGTCATTACGATCATAACACGAGACACTCTCATCTGCGTTAATACTACTACTTAACTGCGTTAATTAGTTTGTATGGGAACTGAGACAGCCTCTCAGCGGCACGTTTACACAACTGTCGTGATCGACAAGACAAGTAGCATTCCCATACAAACTGATGCGTATTAACGCAGACAAGAATGGCTCGTGTTTTGATTGTAATGACGACACTTGGCTGTCAGCCTCCGTGCTAACAGACACTCACTAGATAGCGCCTTATAAGCGGTGTCTCAATGTAGTAAATTTTCAATGAAATTTGGACCCCTTAGAACAAAGCATTCCTACATATCGTGAGTAAAATCTTCTGCTAAGTTATCAGGTCGCATATATGCCTAATTAGTATCAGACATTAAGCCCGTATTCAAAAGTCCTTTTTAGAACCTCTATTTGCCGTCGTATAAATTAGCCCTACGTTTACCGAAAATTATTCGGTATCTCTAACATTTTGTCTGACCTCCACCCGGTTAAATTCTCTCTCAGAGCTGAGGTTGAAAGTAAAATATAACGAAATAATGACTTCTAATTTCTAGATGATAATTATTTAGGTACGAGGCTTAACGATGTACTAAGATTTGCATATTTTGTTTACCGTTTCAATGCAAGTTGTTTTTGGAAAATATTAGAATGCAGTACTGCTTTTATTTAAATGTAAAATAAGGCGTACATCTAGCGAAGTATCATATTCACAATATTCGATATATTCCTTTTACATATGTTACTTAGTACTGAGACACATGTAGGAAAATATTGTTACCTACGTAGTAAATTTGCTCTCGAAAATAGAAAATAAAGTCTATTTTACAGTGATTTTACACCACAATCATTATAAATCGAGGTGCATGTAATTCAAAGATAGGTTTTTACAAAAAAACAATGACATTGTAACCTTTCTTTGTCTAAGACAAAATAATGTTATCAGTCTACGAAATTTTTATTACTACATTTTTCTTAAACATTGTTCCATTCCAGCACAAACTTTATCTTATGATAAACTTTCAGGAGAACGAAATTATACCCAAACATAATATATTTCGGTATTTGTACGAGTATATGCTAGGTATTCGTGTACAATTTTGACGTACAAAAAATAGACAAAGCCTTTTTAGAAATAAGTTATTATAGGTACCTAGTTCGTATGTGTAGAATGTCGAATCAATTATATTCACATATTATGACACACTTTGGAATCAAATTCTTAGGAAATCGATAAAAAAAAACCTACAGCGGCATAAAACTCCAGAATATTCCTACTTCTACGTTAAGGATTACCTACCACTTTGAAATATCGCGGCCTTGTTTTCCACAACGGCGTATCCATTTCCTCCTTGAACCTGAAAATTTACAAATTTTTCGACAAACTTCACTAAACAGGGGTCAAACAACTGAGAATTCAGAAGAAGAACGACACAAAGAAAGCGCTAGCAAAAGTGGTTCCAACGTCCTTTTACCCAAAGAGCAAAGGCAAAAACGGCGCTTAAGTTATTTGGATTCTAGGAACCGGTAACTCGAGGACTGTTTGGTACAACGCCAGTAAATCTTAATTAACTAAGTTTTTGTTTGTTATGAGTAACGCTATCAATCGACAAGTTTGGTCGGTAAAGGATTATGATTGCTTATTAAGCAGTTTCCTTCTTCTAGATTAATACCAACCTACGCTCCGAAGGTGGAGTTGGTAGGGCTCTCATAAGATAAACTTATAATCGGCTCGATTTCAGCATAGGTTTCGTAATAAAAGTTGTTTAGTATGTCTTATGAAGTCACTGAGTGGAGTATGGTCCTTAATATTTTACCCTGTACTCTCAAATATATTAACAAAGAGCTTCACAAGTTCGAGTTCCCGCACTTAGGGATGCAACATCGTTCATAAAAAATATCGATATTTCAAATCGATTTTTTGGAAAAAAAAAACCTTGTTGAAAACATCGACTTTTATGAATGGCATATCCGATGTGTTATCTATGATTTACCGAAACTTTAAAAAACTAATAAACCTCGTATGTTTTGTAATTAATTACTCATTGTATGACAATTAGGAGATCTGCATTAATAAGGACGTTATTAAAATTTTTGGTAGGAATCAAGAGTAAAATACTTACATTACTTTCAATTATCGTATTTTATTAACAGACAAACATGTTCAAAGCATTTCCTACTAATATACTTACGCACGAAATTGTAGATGGCGTTAGAACACACCGTTCATAAAGAACGACGCATCGTCAATGTTGTGAGTGTCAACATCGGTGTAAATCATCGATTATTCGAACGATACATCAAGTTTTTCAAACATCGATATATCGTTTGCATCCCTATCCGTACTTCAAACTTCAAGGCCAAGTTCAAAATAATTAGTTCAAGGGGCAACGGCTCTAGGTTTAAACGCGTGGGCGCAGCTCTCCTACGCCCTACATTGTGCTCCAAGCGGGTTACTATTTACAATTTAAGGAGCAAATGCGTGGGTTTGTTATGGCAACACTGCCACGCTTTACATGCGAACTCTGGTTCAACCAAATAAGAATAAAATTTAATCTTTGAATTCGTCACTTGGAAAACGTCTTCTTTCACATGAAAATTATTTTATTTGCTAATAAAAAAACCGCCCAAGTACACGAGCATCACGGGGCAAAGAAAAATAAATTTCAAAATCCCTTTAGACATTGAACGCAATTTTCGTACATTATCTATCCCTACGGCAAATGTCATTCGCTAGTATTTCTCAGAACACATTCTTATTTTTCCATTCACTTTTCTAATAACTTTTAATAACGACGTTTTTCCGTCGAGTTTTCGCTCTCTTTTTTCGTAGGGTGTTACCATGGTGGCGTTGATATCTTGCCATCACGAGATAGCAATTTAGGTCGATATTTGTTTAAGGGTTCCATGCCTTAAACAGGTGCGATTACATGTGAATCAACCACCCTCGTTAAGATCTTTCACATCAAATAAAAACATTTGTAATAGCATTTCAACGACGCCAACGACAATATTTTTGAGTAGGTACGTTCGGTAGGTGTGACACCTTTTATAGAATACGTATCGCCTCTCAATTTCCTTAGGTTATGGTCATTTTGGACGACGAGCTAGCATCCGTTCACTATTAACTTAAAACTTAAAACTATGCTGGAGGTGGCTGCAAAGCGAAAAACAGTCATGGTTTTGAATGAGTACCTAATGTTTCGTATGCTCTGTCTAGTCTGTGTAAGCAAGTTGTTTATTTTTTATATTTGTGTATTTTAGTAAAGAACGACAACCTTCAAGATTGGCCGCACGTTTTATATTTCAAATTAAAATCCAATAATTTACTTTACTTAGTATCTTATTATCGTTATTCTGCGCAGAAAAACATTTGAAATAAATTACCTTTTACCTTGTTAATTATTTAAGGCACAAACAATATCTGCGGGGCATGAGAAAATAATTTTCGTAGTAATGTTGGTATTTCGGTACTTAGTTAGGTAAAAACAGCGACTGACCGTGATGTGACAGGTCAAAATGGACAACGACAAAGATTACACATACCATTTTTTTACTAATAGGAATGCATTCCACTGTCACCCATAGACACTCAAAGATCAAATGGATTTCAGATGCATTCGTCTCCAAAAATACAGATAACAAGCGTCTTAAGTCGTCTTTAGTTCGGGCTAATCCGTAGCCCTTCATTTAGTAAGGTAAACGCAGGTATTAACGACCCATCGAAAATCTGCAGGTATTACCGACCTATTAATGTTATTTGCAATTTCTCCAATTCTAAAACTGTTTTAGCTATAAGTAAGTATAGCACACACACGCGCTTGTTTGTTGACCATCGTTTAATTATACTTTAATGTGCATAACAATACGTAATAGAGATAAAATGTACCGGTTTCTGTGCGGACCTGCGTGGAAGCCGATGTTGCCATACTAGCCCTTATTTCACTAGGTAAGAAGGTGACGATTCTGCGTAAGCAATTTTAAGCAAACCGATGAAGCCAAAGCATACAGGATTTCACTCAACTGACTCGTCAAAGTGTGTTTTATTAATTTGCTATCACTCTTAAGTACAAATACAAATAAGCCCTTTTATATTGGAAATCTGCAAATTAAAATAGGGCGGTAATAACTTCACGACTTTTTGAGTTGGATCCTATTAACGACCCATACGTCGGTGATGGCCTCAACATAACATTTAGATTTTCTTTATTTTTTATTTTTTTATTAACTGATGGCAAAACTATCAATAAACCATTTGATTCACAAAGAACTAAGCTTTGTGTAAATCTATATACGATCCATGCAATGTTGTCTAGTTTTCTTATTTTTGCATTGTCAATGTTGTGTAAACTATAATATTATCCGAATATTGATGTTGTATTGCAATTTTTACAAATTATGATTTCTTTATCAAAGACTGATTTGATACTGTTGTATTTTATTATACCAATAGATTGAAGTGTATTTTACAATCGAGTTAGTCGAAGAAGTACATTCTAAGTTTTTTTTATGAATCGGTAATGCATTTTACATCTATACTTACTAATTTTATTACCGAGCCATAGTGGTCGGTTTTGGGTCGGTAAT
>BHDV01065603.1:18979-37508 GCA_005406045.1 Adoxophyes honmai
CTGAATGACATAAGTTGCTGATTGATTTTGAAATGTTTGCTGGCCATGAGTTGCTGACCAATTAACTATTTCTGCTGACAGATATTTTTCTGCTTTCAAATATGCTAATACTATGCTGACCTGTTAAATAACACCCATTCTAAAAAGTCTTTAACGGAAACGTAGGTACTGTACTGTTTGTAAGCATTTTTATAGAAAGGGGTTTTAGAGAAACTTCGTCTGTTAATGTCAACACGAATTCACTTGAACTCGAAGCGTACTTTGAACTCACTGTTTACTTATTATTACACTGTTATGTGAAATCCATACAGCTAGTTTATCTAAGTCCAGTAGTTTTTAATGCACTTTATTCAAAACAGTGCGTTGGAATTTAGAATTTTAATGTGTCAATAAAATAAATAAAATTGCAAGTTAGTTGTGACGCCATGCGCAATTTATATGAAAATCAATCTAGCCGTTCTTTTTACGTGTTATTAATGTTTATCTTTGAATATTTTTCAGGATATCTAATTCGCCTAATCAGCTAAATTCATAAAAATACACGATACTAAAAAAATAGCCACTTAAGTAAGTAGGTACCAAAATTACGAGTATTACAAGTCACTTGTCGTATTTCACGTGCAATCGACTCTAATCCAGTCGTAATACAGTAAATAGGTTAACAGGAATCACGTATTCGACAAATTACATGATCGATACATCGAAGCCTTACGTAATGTCTTTAATTTGATGCATGTAACCATTCAATAATGGTTGCATTGTCCGCTTTGTTACTAAATCATTATTCACGTGCAGGCCACCCAGAGGACTTAACATTATTGTTATTGCTAATTACTTGGATGATTAATTATGAAACTTATGTATACTTAGGATTAATAGGTGCAGATATGCTTCAGGCGACAGACATTGTACCTATTAACCTAAAACCTAAAAATATGCTATAAGTGTTTAGCAAAACGTGATTGTCATGGCTTTGACTACGTATCGGCTATTGTGCTCTGTCTTCTCTATTTGGGAATACTGGCGTGATGTATGCGGGCGCTCGCATGTGTTTGACAGAATCAAGCGCAGTTTAGGCTTTGAGATTGTCTGTAAAACTTGAAAGTTAATTCAAATATGAAGGTTTTTTTTTTAGCATTAGTGGCCCAGTAGAGATTTTATCTTTTTTAAAACTTTATTTAGGACGTAGGGTATTTAAGCCTTGCTTTAACAGACAGGTTAGAAAGTTCTCGCACCTATATCCTTGAATTAAAACATCGAAAGGCGCTTAAATCACACGTGTGTTTTCACAACACTCTGGACTAGCCACATTCGCCTGGCCCACTTATCCGAAGTCGTCCAAGTGACTTGCGCAACAACTGGAACACCCTGTATCGCTGACATGTCTCAGCTAACGGTAATAATCACAGAATGATGGATGTTTGACAGGTGAATAGGATGAGTGGTATTATGCATTTTGCGACTTTCAATTGTTTCGAATGGTCTCGTTTGAAATTAGCGGTGTTGCGTGATTCTCGGTTTTGTTACCGGCCAGATTGAAAAGGAGATACTTTTTCTTCTCCTAATTCCCAATAGAGGTATAGATAATGTATTGCATAAAAGAATGCATGATAAGCCGCTACTCTCAGTAGACATATCCGTTTTAACCGATTGTACTCGTAACGACTCTATATTTCATTATTAATACAAGTATTATGTACAAGCATCTAACCCGTCGATATTTTCAACCAAAATTCGAATGAAATATGAACTATGCTACATTTCGAAATTAAACTAAATAAATTAAGGGCCGTTATTGAAATAAAGAACTTAAATGAAGGCAATGTTTATGGTTTGGTAGAGGTACATACCAAAGACATTAGTTAGCTCAATAACTGATTTACAAAGTCAAAAAGTAGCTGATTTCCATTGTACTTTGTCGCTCTAAGATAAAATACACCATATAGATAAACGTGTAGTTTAAATAAAATCCCCTCAAGACACCACTTTCAACGCCTAATACGGTTCAACTATGTCAATTGTTTCCACTTACAAAAGTCAGCTTTGTGAAATGGCCTCTAGTAGAAATACTCGAGCACTTATCAGTGAAAGGTGGTGGACCAATTTAAAACAAACAAGCCGCCAATATCTATAATTCTATAAACTATTGAGTGGGAAGAAAGTGGCCATTTTGAGTTGAACTACCTATTGTCCAACTACTACATGCACGTATGAACGTTTCACCCGTATATCTGAATGCGGTGGACATGGATTATTCGAAACTTATGCGATTATTGCTTCTTCTTATTCGCTATTCTGCACAATATTCTCCGCAGCAGAAACAATGGCTTTAGTGTGGAATAATCTGACAATTCACATGAAAGGCTACATAGACAAAACCATGACTATTTTGTGATACGTAGCTACTTATAGTGTAATTTTAGGTTTTAAATTAGGTAAACCCGTGTGTTTAACCCGTGTGGTGCCGGGTTAGAATAGCACCCTTTCTTCCCGTGGGTGTCGTAAGAGCCGACTCTGGGAAAGGGTTAGTGTATTGTGGGCGATGGGCTAGCAACCTGTCACTGCAATGTCACGTTTAACCATTTGGTTGCCCTGAAATTGCTAAACGTGGCACTGGATGCCACGTGCTCTGCCTACCCCTCTTGGGAATACAGGCGTGAGAATATGTATGTATGTGTAAATTAGGTAAAAAATGTGTAATTGTGACTGGTTGCTAGCCTGACGCTGAATCAAACTAACCTATTGCCTACTACTACAAACGCAACGCAACTACTATTGTAATTGTAAACCGTGTCGTGTCGGGTTTAGAATAAAACCTCTACATTTCTTCTATGGATGTGGCAAAAGGCGACTGAAGGTAAGCGTCCACTTGTCGGTATCGTACGCAATGGACGCATCGCACGCAACTTATCGTAGTATTATTTGTATAGAAAATCGTATAAGTGCGTCCACCTGTCCGCATCGTACGCATCGCTCATCGCCATATATCTGATTGAATGCGATGCGTCCGATGCGTGCGATGCGGACCTGTGGACGCCTAGCTTAAGGATAAGGTGTAGGTATACTTTCGGCAACCGACTAGCACCCTGTCACTATTGTACCTACTAACTTAAAACCTAGAAACGTGACTGTATTATTTGACTATGCTCATTCTCGTTCATTATGCTCTCCCTTCATCATTTGGGAATAACGTGATTTATGTGTGTAATCGCAAATGTTAAAAGCGTTATTCAGTGGGTCAATCAATTGGTTCGATAGTTTATACAAACAAACATGCACTTTATCACAATTGTCATGGTTTGTTTATAAATTATAGAAGTTTGTTGATCGTATGATGAACACCAAAATATACGCTCGATTCGTTTTTGAAAGATCTTCGTGAGCCAAATGATTGGTTGTAAGTGGTATTGCCACGTTTGAAAAGTAGAACGTGCAACTAAGTCATTAACGCTTTTTGGTTTGAGCTCGATTTATCAAATAACGTGCACTTACATCGGTAATAAAGTCACTTACACAGTACACTTAAAGCCTTAAGCACATTAAAATTACAAACCAGTTTGACAATATTTTCATACATACAATCACGCCTGTGTTCCCGAATGGGGTAGGCAGAGCACATGAAACGTGACGTAGACAAAACCATGATTATGACTATATCACGCTTTGCAGTCACTTCTAACATTGTTTCAGGTTTGCGAAGATGGAAGAGGTAGAATACTTCAGAATATTTTCATGTGATTTCTTATGTGGTTTTGATTATAAAAAAGCTTATTTCAACAATTAATTAAAAAATGGCATCAAGTCATCATTTATTTGATACCTAAGAATGAATTTTTCTAACATAATAAATACTACTCAATTCCTATCTGTATTACAGAATCATTTCCTCACTGTAGGTTATTTTATTTGTAAGTTTAATTGCTATAACTGATACAAATCATAACCACAGCTCATACCAAGTTTATTGGCGCCGTAAACACTATGTAAAGGGTGTTACTGGTATTAGGTATGCTGCGTTCGCTGTGCGTTTCCGCGTGCAGTTATCTAAAGATATTATCAGATGTAAACCTATTAAATCGCAATGCTGTGTACATAATATAGTGTTACAAAAGGATTAGCAGTACAGCATATAATATCTATGTGTATGTGTACCCAAGGTTCGATTTAATCAAACGAGAATGAAACGTAGTCTTGGAATAGTTCATTCTTTACTTCATTCATACGTACATACATCACGCCTGTATTCCCTAATGGGGTAGGCAGAGCGCACGAATCGCTACACAGATAAAACCATTTCGCGTTTCGTGGCCACTTCTGGCGTATTTTTTTAGGTTTTGAGCTGGCAGGTATAATAGTGACAGGTTGCTAGCCTGTCGCAAAAAATATACCTTGACCTGATTCCTAAGTCGCCTTTTACGACATCTTCGGAAGAACTGGAGAGGTGTATTCTAAACCCACACGACACGGAAGAAACATACATACATACATATTCTCACACCTGTATTCCCAAGAGGGGTAGGCAGAGCACATGAATTCAAAAATCCAGTGCCACGTTTGGCAATTTCATCAGGGTAACCAGATGGTTAAACGTGATATTGCAGTGACAGGTTGCTAGCCCATCGCCCACAATACACTAACCCTTTCCCAGAGTCGACCTCTTACGACACCCACGGGAAGAAAGGTGAATGAAAACTTAGTTTACCATCTTGTATTATGCATAGGCACTGTCAGCTTACAGTCACGAACACTTATACCCTAGTCAGTTGTTCTTCAACGGCTTATAGCGGGACTTAAATTAAATAATAACTTGAGAAACTAACGTGCGAACCCTCCGCTAATGAAGCAATTATAATTCAACGTGTATGAGACACTAAAAACAACATACACAATGCCCGTGAGCCCGTGACCCTTAAAAAAAGCGACATATATCTTGAACTATAATGTTAGCCTTTGCCGTCTGACATCTCATTGTTTGTATTTGCCCCTAAAAATCTTTATCCGTACAATAATTTAATTTTTCAATATCCAAGACGCTCTGACTCAAAGGTACTGGTGCTGTCCGCTTGAGACGCGTCATTGAGAACGATTCTGCAACCTTTAATTTTAAATTAAATGTGTTTTCCTTGTGTTTAACTAGTGTAAAAAAATTCGTAACAGTGGGAATTCTACACTCGATTGCATACGCCTTAATTAACATCCCTATGGCGACCGCTGAGCGAAAAGTGCATCCACTTGATTGAATTCTGTACGAATTTGTTCTTAGGTAGACAAAAAAAACAGAGACTTTTAACTCTACCTATGGGTTACTTAAGAATTAAAGAGTATTAGGCTTCAGAAAAAAAACCGCAAAGTCTGGTAAGGGAGCCTATGGTCTAATACCAACTAAACATGTACTCGTAGTCAATTGTAGTCGTGCTTTCTGTCTTTGTTTCTTTACACTCTTAAGACAATGTTGCATTGCAAAGAGCTACAGCTAAACGTGCCTTCTCTATCCATACCATACACGGATAACTGTCTGGCAGATAAGTCCCAGACATTCCCATTGTCTCGGGCCATGGGAAGCGAGCAACCCATCACTTTTTATGGGAAAGTGAACTTGTCACACTTATCGGTAAACATAACTGTGAAGTACGGGGTTGCCATCTTAAATTGAAGCCGTTTAAGGATTCAGATAGATGTACAGATTTTATTTACATTTTGGGTCTCATTGTGAAAGTACTCGTCCGGAAAAATCACAAGATCAGTTAAGCCGGGTACTCACTAGCGAGCCGTAACTGTAACATGTGTGATACAGTAACGAGCGAGGTTCTAGTGTGTACGCGTATTGCGGTTTCAGGTTCAGAAATGAGTAAATTGTAAACATCGGCTCGCTGCGAGCCGCTCGCAGGAGGTTTGCGAACCACGTACACACTATGTTTTTTGGTCACAGTACATGCAACGGTTACAGTTACGGCTCGCTAGGTGAGTACCCGGCTTTAGAAATACGAATATGTAGGTCCACGCCAGGGTACATAAAAGTCAGCAAGAAACAGCAATGACACAATTTTTGACACAATTTAGTTAATTGTTTCACAACTTCATATATTTTGAAAGCTTTCATAGCAAATGTTAGCGTTTGCGTCGGTTATTAATAACGTCAAATCGATCTCTGTCATAAGATAGTACGCAAAAACGATGCGAGCGCAGATTCACAATTCAATGCATTTCTAAGTAGCGGTATCATAACGAAAAGGCCCTATTTCTATCTCAATGTTACTACAAATTTGAACTTTAGGACTAAAATCATTGAATTCATATTTCAACGTGCGGTATGACACGGTTAAGTTATTAAAAAACTCACTGTTATGATTAGCACGATGATTAGATTACAGTTTGTTCATCTAATTTGTTTTTTACACCTTGCATAACTATAGTAGTTGCCCAATCGAGTGGGTAAACGTAACAAAATATTAAACTATATCCGATGCATTTGTTTTACCTACTGTAACGAATTCTAAAACGAACTCTACGCATAAAATTGTCTTGAAATCTCTACATCCATTGTGATCCGTGGCAAGAACAATTAAGGTTAACTGCGTTTGGTTTATTTAATTTCGTCTTAATTGATTTATAGCGGTGGTCAGTAAAACAATTAATCGCAAGATGTAATTCTAACCTTCTTCATGAAAATGTCATTGCGGCCTTGTAAAACAAGGACTTGTATCTTCTTTCCCTAAAGTCGTTTCTGAGTTGCACTAAAGAATGTCAACCGTTGGATTGAATCCACTTCAGTTCAGTTCACACAACGGAGCGTAGGCTGCGGACGTATTCGTAGCGACATTGAGCACCGACCTTTAAGTTTTTAATTTTAATTAACACACGTGTGCACCAACTCTAAACAGCCTGAACGTTCAGTCAGTGCCTCGAGCGGCTGAAAGAAAGTCGTGTTCGCGCCGCAATTAAAAAGTTAGCTAGTTACGCGTTTCTTATCTGTGATTGCTTTTTAAAAGTACACAGATAACACCAAGTGACGTTGTTTATTTTGATGAATGCCGATAGCAGTGCAGTAATTTGAAAAAAAAAACTACTTTGGTTTGCGGTTGCGGTTGGAGTTGCAAGGTATTTTTACTGCAATATTAATCTACGATCTGGCTATCAAATAACTACCTACTTAGGTATGTTACTATGCGACTTGGAAATAATATTTCCTTTAGAGGTTGACAAATTGAAGAAAACTTGTTTTGGTTTTCTTCGAAGGGTATCATCGTTTAATCTCTACAAATACATATTCAAGAGGCTTCATTGAAAGCCTTATTTCAATAAGTTATAGCTGTGGCTCTAAATTTATATTAATTTAATCTAATTAGTAGTCATATCAAACGCCAGTTTTAAAATAACTGGACCCTGGCAAGCACGAGACACTGGAAATAAATTTGGTTACTAATCACGTGATAAAACACCCGATATAGATGATATTTAGTGCCCACGGATGTTATAAGTTATATTATAACTCGATAAAGGCTTTAATGTTTCCTTACTGTGCATAATTACTCGTAGCTTTAAGCATATCAGGTACGTTTACTACAGGAAACTAGCCGTCGATTATTAAGTCGTCAACATAGACTGACCCTAGTGCACTCAATGCTTGGGAAACTCCGTTAAACCAGTATTTCTTTCGCAGACACAAATGAAACGACAATGCAGACATCAAGAGAGTCAAGCAGGCAGAGACGCTGCAACAAGCGCCGCAATTCGCGTAAGAAATCTTTGTCGCCGTCCGATTTAAAATGCGTGCGAGACGCGAAATCTGACAGCAAGCGGTCTCTCTCCGAAGGTGCGAAAGTGAAACACCGAAAGAGCAATATCCGGAGGACTTTGACGCATCCATTTACCTGTGCTGATGGTATCCAGGATGTGACAATGATTGGTGTGTTTAATCGTGAAGTGAAGGTCCCTGTGCCTGAAAGTGACGAGTCTAATATCCCTCCGACTAGTAGTGATAGGGACACGGAAGATGATGCGCGAGTGATTAAATCCGTGATCAACCGGTCGAGATGGGACTCCGGGAGTGAAATGGACTCTTTAGTGTCTACGGTGGTGCGGCGAGCCTCGGCCCGACGACGCAGGACGCCAGCAAACCCAGGTATGGTAAAAATATAATTAGGTACAGTTACGACTAGTGTCTCTAGTCTAGAGGTCTAGAGTAAAATGAGGTACGAGGTTCAAGTCTCCCAAACTCCCCCAGCCTCCTTGTATTTGAACAAGAAACCTACAGAAACCATTTTAAGAACTTTTCTTGACATTTCAATGGACGAGGCTGGTTTCTTGATTACTACCAGTTAATTGGTTACTTCAATCTAATAAAGAAAAACCCATGCAACTTGCTGAGGGAGATGGGGCCGCATTCATTGTAGAGCAAAAAGCAAAGAGAAAGATGTGGTATTGTTGCCAATACCAATCTAAAATTCCAATAGCAAAATAAACTAGACAACATCATAAAACGATGGAAGTGTCGTTTCTTGCTGTCTCCTCTCATTCTCTTCATCGAAAAATGCTTGTCTGCCTCTACAGATACTTCAACGATCAATAGTCCCATTTCTGGCAACTACCAGACACTGTCATTACATGAAATCAAATTCTTTATAGCTAGAACCAATTATCTGATGCCTAGGCAATCTGCAACGTTAATGACTTTAGGATGATGTCTATTAGTCCTGCCAAAGAGGTCATGGTTACGGTTGGTCATAAAATTCTTGCTATCGATGCTGTAAAACTGTTAGCACCTTGTTTTTTAGCCTCATAGTTTTTTTTAATCCCACAGCTGGGCAAAGGCCTCCCCTTCCTTCTGCCACTCTTCTCTATCTCGAGCATGTAACTGCCAATCGTCTTGAAAAGTATTCAGGTCGTTAGCACCTAATCGTAAAATATTGGATGCAAAAAATGAGTGTCTACCAAAAATAGAACCATCTTCATAAAAACTTACCGGTTTTCTTGAGACATGTATCGTGGAATCTTACATCTCTCATCGCCGTTATTTCCTATACAAACAGGAAATGCAAGTATCGTATTACACTTGCCGGCCAAGCAATACCTGTACCTGTTACATAATCTCGTAAACTAACAAAGTAAATTGCTGCTTTCCTGCAATCCATAAACACAAGACAATGCCTCGCTAATACGCGAACTTAGCTATGTAGTATAGGGTTACCAAATAATGAGATTTTCGTATATGTTAAACTGCAGTGAGGCGTTACATAATGATTTGTGGTTGAAATCCTAAATTGTGGATTTAATAGATGACAGGCAGGTTAAATTTAGATTCTGGTTTTTATTAACTGAATCTGCAAGCAACAGCATAGTTAACGAGGTGATTGCTGCTGCTTGCTCAATGAACAGGTTAAATTTAAGAGTTGTCTTATGGTAGGCACGTTGCAATATTTAATCTATCCACGCTTTAGTTCATTAGAGATAGAAAAATCGTACTACTCATTACATTATCTGTTATTTTCCTATCTCTAATTAACTAAACCGACGATAAATTGAAAATTGGGAGGCTGATAGACAAACGCAATTCGTGTCTTATCCTTAACATCTTATGGACCACTGGCTCTTCTGCCACGGAAGAACAATAGGTCCTACGACTACGTAATAGAAGTTCCACTTCCGAACATGTTAGGCATAAAAATTATGCTTGCTCTTTGTACCGTTATCTTGTCGTAGACCTTTCACGAGCGCAACCTAAATTGTGAAGTGGACCTCCCCTGCTTTTGCTACGGATCCTGTTGGTTAGAAACCTTTCCTTAGATGTTTCCTGTCAACTAGAACAACGTCTGCGCATGCACATGTTTTAAAAGACGTTTTAGAATGCGTGTTGATATGCATTTGTTTTCTTAGTTACGTGATTGGGTTGTTTAAGTGATACTGAATGCTAAGTTTGTTCAAGATAAAGGCTTGTGATGTTATGTTTGCTTTTGCGAATATTCAGCTGGTTTTTAGAAAAAGATGCTGCAGTATCGAGTATATGTATTAACACTTGCTGCATTTAGTATAGTGAGGTAGTTCGAAATTTAATCCCTAATTTGTTGCTATTCAAACGATGACCGACACTCTTCATCTTTTGACATTCTTTGTACTTTTTTATATTTTTTTAATAACCTGTGTGGTGTGTATTTCGTTTTTAGACCAGTAAAGAATCACGTAAACAACCAGTAAAGACGTCAGTCTTTTTGGAATAGCTACTGAAATTGTTGTACTTTTACGAAGCTAATATAAACATTATTACTTACTGTATTCCACAGAACTTCACAGAAGTAATTACCAAAATCAACCCTCCAAATTCGATTTTCAAAACAAATAATTTTAAACAAAAAAAAACCGACTTCAATTAGCTTTATCCTGAAAGGAAACTTCTGTTTATGTACATATTTACTAAAGGTCAAGTAGGTATACGTAGCTCTCAGCAGAGTCAAAGCATTAGAAGGAATAGCTCTATCTGATTTAGAACCCTCTAAACTTGTAAGTAAACCCCACGATGAACGAGCATTAGCAGAAATGCAACACTTGAGAAGCAGCAGGCCTGGCTAATTACTGAAACTATAATTTTCAGTCTGCATGTGCATTCAGTATCGAAAAAAATATATTTTGATTCCGAAAAATTAAGGAGTTGACCTTTCATCATCAGCTCAATATTTTTTTTTACTGTCAAGCGTAAATACTGGTGTAGCTTTGAAAAATGTACTAAAAACACTACCTGTGCCTATAAAATTTGAGGGTTGCCCTCGATTTCCCTCATATTCCATCATCAGGTCAAGATATGCTGACAATCTGACTACCTGGAAACTATACCCTTTCAGACAAAAAAAGAATTTTCCAAATCGGTCCAGGCGTCTTCGAGTAATCCGAGAATACACATAAAAATACTCTCCATTTCTTCCATGGATGTCGCAAGAGGCGACTAAGGACATAGGTTTAAGTAAATTTTAGGCGACAGGCTATGAGGCTAGCAACCTGTCACTATCATACCTGCTAACTCAAAACCTACAAAAAATGTGCTAGAAGTGGCCACGAAGCGTGACATAGACATAGTTTTGTCTATGTAGCGTTTTGTGTGCTCTGCCTACCCCATTTAAGAATACAGGCGTGATTGTATGTAGGTATGTAAGTATGTACAAATGTAAGTTCGGACTAAAATTCCCGAATCCCATACATTTTTTTTTTATTTTAAAGATAATTCAAAAACTACTTGTTAGATTTTGATGAAATTAAAATGGGACCAATGGGAAGCCATTTGCTATCGAATACAAAAAGAACCATCGAAATCGGTCCACCCGTTTAGAAGTTCTGAGGTAACATACATAAAAAAAAAAATAAAAAAAAAAAAAAAAAAAAAAAAAATACAGCCGAATTGAATACCTCCTTTTTTGAAGTCGGTTAAAAAAGGCTATCTATGTAGTTCAATTCAGATCTAACCGAATCGAATAGGAGTTAATTCAATAAATATGTTAATCCCATTCAAATATTTATTTAGTCCATAAACCAATATCCTAACAATTTTTCCGTCTTTAATTTATCTGTTTTATTAATTTCTTTACACTTACTTTAGTTCATTTTCGTCAAAACTATTCTAACAATAACAAAACAACAGCATAAAATAGAGACAAACACTAGTGACATCTGTTTGAACATATTGTAAACTTAGTCCGATTAGTCAACTGGTGGTCAACTCAAATTTTAGGCGTTACAGAATTAGACAATGTATTATATTATATCTAATTAACATAAAATGATCCTAAATCTTCATTAAATAATCTCGAAGAATTAATTAATTTCTGTAGCTATTGCGCTGCCATCTAATAAATATCAAGAGAAGCGCTTCGCACATGCACGCGTATTGACTGATTGCGAGCTCACTTCGCGTTATTTTAGTTCAGAGTAGTTCCTATAGATGGCGCTTTGATCAATAAAGGGCTGTAACTAAAATACTAAACCACTGACATGATTGCAAGAAGTATGGTATTTAGTTTCAGACAGATTAAAATTATTCCTTCCTAATGTAATGTTTAATGGAGGTACTCCCTGCGAGTTAGATGATATGATTTTAGAAAGAGAAAAAAATCGCGCATTGCTATACTGTTATTTTGCCAAATAGGTAGTATTTATAAGTAATGTAATATCTAACTGAAACAATTAACAAGTTCACGGACAAACCTATAAAACTGTTTCTATTATTGTGTTAAGTACCTATATTTTTAACATTTTTAGTAGTTATTAAAATTATAAATTATTATTAGTCTAGCCAAATGACTATAAGGTACATGTTTTATTGATTGGAGTTTTTCTGTCCACGTTGTTAACGTTACCTTGTATGGTATGATTGATAGATCGCTTACTTATTTGTTTTGCTATTGGCTAATTTAAGTCTTTATTTTAATAGGTTGCAAGTTTTAACCAATAATTCGCCTTAAGAATTTTTGATTATGTCCTATTTTTGTTGTAATCACTACAAATTAGGTTTTTTTCTCACAGTGAGTAAAATAGTATTCCTTGGACAGTAAGCTAAAATAGTGAAGTTAACATCGATTTATTGTACTTATCGATATTTTCTATTACTACCAAGTCTCATTAAAAATATTTTCCGAAATTGGTTATGGAGCTAAATAATTCAGAAGCTGTAGAACTAGATCGTATAAATAAGTAAACAAATCACTCATGCGTATTTTATGTCGTGTATTTTCTTTATATAGTTTCGTAGACGTTATTTGCTGCTGTCTATTTGGTAATATAATAAAAGTTTTGTCTGAACGCTAGACGGTTATTTTTGCTTTACTTTTGATTAAAATAATCCATAAACAGCTAGATGTGGTTATAAACACACTTCAGCTCTACTTATAAGGTAGAGTATCTAGTTTATCACTTCCTGTGTAACTTAATTAAGACTACCTTATACCGTTTAGGATTAATCGCATAAACAAAAAGCAGTGGAGTCTACAGCGATAAAAAGAAAATTATTAGTCTCAATTTAAAAACCAGTCTTTTGTATTGTAACCAAGTAAGAGTGTATTGATATTATGCCGAGTCAAGATTATACTGACGTATGAAATCGTTTATTTTTTAAATTGAAACCCTTGACTTCGGCCGTCGGTTATTTATTGTGCGATTATCCTTCAATTGATGTAACAAATTCAATTATTGACACGCAGTAATAATAATACCAAATTATTTTGTTAGGGTGTTGAGACTTACGCGGGCCCAGTACGGATTGGGATTTTCACAAACAAGATTGAATCTATGTATAAGACATTGACAAACACTAAAGAAAAAAGTATTTCACATTTAGGAAACCCCTTCCAAAAGCGGCATGATATGCCACGCTGCGGCTCTTTACTTATAAAAAGTGGTTTATTTCTGTAAACATAGAATAAACAGCAAGATGTGGCTGAAACTTCAATACAGGCTTAAAAACACTATTTTATACAAAATGTGAGTATCTCTTCCCGAGATTATTTTTAAGTTAAAAAGTCTCCCAGTCTTTAAAATGTTATATACTCAAGTATGGCGTCTTAACTATGTTTGTTTGAATGGCATCGCAGGCGGTGCCGCGTGGGAGACATTATTGGCTGTCGATTGTTGGCATTGACGAACATTTTGCAGTCATTCATAATCATACACCAATAGACAAGACAACACTACTTATTCATTCATGTTTTCGCATGTAATGAGTACTTGGTTTTCTATTAGATAATGGTATGTTTATTGCCATACCGATCTGATACGAGCCATTAAACAAACAGGGCGGCTGGCACTTTTCTTTTTATTATGAAGTCCTTTAGGTCTACCTTCCTCATTCATATGTGCGTAGGGAAATCATCTCACATAAAATTTGCATACAGCCATGAGTTTCACTGATGGAAAGTAAAGTTAAACTCGTGATAATGTGGAAACGTTGATTCTATTTGAATCGGCATTCAATTTGGGTGAGATTTTTTCGTAAAGCTTTTTTGTAATAGGCAAATTGTAAATAGGTAGGTACACGAAAATGTTCAATGCTACTAATAAAGGAGTTGGTGACAACATACATACTGTCGTGTTTTGTCCGTTTATGTATTTGATATGATAAATATTAAGAAAATTTTATACGGGTTGACTTCATTACTTTCTGTATATCTTTCGAACAGACAATATCAACGCGTTGATGTCTTCTTCAGTATAATATGGGATAAGATGAGTCCCACGAATCTCCGACTGTTACTTTAAATCTGTAGAAAAGTGTGTTTTACTACATTTGTATTGAAAGTTTATTTAAGAGTTTTTTTTTTGGAAATCAGCAAAAGCATTATAAAAAAGAAACTACATACGTTGCTCATTAGCTCATTACTGTCACAGAAATTCGCAAACTGAGAGATAACTGATAATTGAATCCTACAGAGTACAGTACTTAATTTAATTACTATAAACGTCAATTAAAATCAGACTGCACGTAGTACATTAAGTTGAAGCCTTTTTCTTGCGTTTCCTGCATTAAGCATACGTCATTCCGTCCCGGAAATTAAAGCAAAACCACAGCCATTAAAAGCAGCTTGTGGTTTTCGTCTCCTTTTAATTAATGGTGGCAGAAAGAGACAAACCATGCGAAGGTGGACGCCGTTGAAGTCTTTTGTATTGCAACTGGTCTGAGGCAAATCTTAAACAGGAAAACACGCTTTAGTGACGATTAGTAAAGATGTTTTTGTAGGGTTGTTTTCATTAAAACGCTTTGATATTATGAATAGTCCAGACTTTAAGATTTTTTTAATATCAGCGCTCATTTTATATTTAGTAAGTATAGAGCAATAATGACGCTGTGGTTTGGCCTATAGGATTAGATTAGTATTTGAATTAACAAACAGCGTATTAATAGTCGAAAATGTTTAGTTAATGGGAGAATACATATTGTCACTATTTATAAACTCTATTATTTCAAGCCTCGTGTTTCAAATCTTTTTATCACACACTCAACGCTTGTTAAGTAATTCGATTTCACGACCTCCAACTGGCAAGGTTTTATCTCTATGGCAAAAAACTATTGTAATAAAAATCATTATTAACTTTTTGCGACGATATAACGAGCTCAGTCACGGTATGAGACTGGAGTTTATTATACAGTACAGTTAGTAATATAAGATAATAATGTAAGTAAAGGTATTATACAGTTATCGTCAAGTTACGTGGTAGAGTGTAGGTGTCGCCTCCTACGACTGGGCTCAAACAAAAGAACGACGACGGTTTCCAAACCAGAACGTGTTCCATATACAAAAGTTCTTTAAGTTCGCTGTTTGGTCTAGTTCGCCAGTGCAAGTTCATTGTTCGTTGCGCGACACAATACCGAAAGGTCCGAAAAGCCAGGCGCTTATGGTTTTTTGTGACGATGTTTGGTTCTACGCGGCACCGTTTTTGTGGAGTCGTTACTGGTCGCTTACGTCATTTTGATCTTCTAGTGCGTTTTGTTGTTGGCGTTGTTCGAGTGAGTCACGATGTTAGTTACCGACTGTCGATGTAAATTTATATTCACTATTCGAGTTACAATCGTACTAAGTCGAAAAGTAACATGCAGATAGGTTTGTGTCCTAGATATCTTATATGGAAGGTACACGAGTGAATGACTCGTTTGCGAACAGCAAGTTTTGCACGTTTGTTGACTAATTAAACAATAGCATACTCAGTACGTAAATTGTATGCACTCATATCGCAATGCTTTTGTTATCAAACGTAGGTACTTACACAAGAAACACTCGTAATAGTTGTTTATGCACATCTGCAATTTTCATATAAGTCATGGATGTTATGTTGTATTCAAATGGTTCTGTATTAAGTAGTTTTGGATTCTAGTTTAGGTTATACCACGTGAAAATAACAAAACACATCTGGCTCTTAAGTCGGGACATATAATGATGAAGGCTAGATCGTTCTGCTTTTCCAACGCTACTTGAGTTTTTTTATGCACATTTTTACAATAAAATTGTACAATAAATGTTAAATGCCCTGCTGGAGTGTAGGAATTTAACTCAAAACTATTAAATAAACCTGCATAGCAATTCCATACAAATCGACTTATGCATCGTGTTACTTAAATCACAAAGAGTTAGTTCAATAAACCAACCTTAATAGTTTTAGTGATCATCGACAACGCTAACCATCGAGCTTATCCCTTCCCTAGCGCACTCGGCGAGCGCAACAGTCGGCCGGCCGGCTCCCTGCGCACATCCGTTTAGCGCTGCCCCGCGCACGAACCGACAGCCATTTTCAAAATTCAAAACACGTTCCATTTTCAAAAACCGTGCTCGCGTCTCGTGTTTAAAAATAAAATCAATATTTTATTGCTACATTAATGCTTTATATTTTGCGAGTGGCCAGTGTTAGAGTTTAAGTGAAGTTTTTACAGTTTTTCTTTTTAATTTTGTGTACCGTGAACTTTGACCAAAGGGAAACCTTTCATGAAGCCTTATTTGGATTTTTAACGCACTAAAAGTAAGTAATTTGATATAGCTAAGCGAGGTTGTGTAATGCGATGCTTAAGAATTAAGCCCTTAAGGCTGTAAGTCATTTTAGTACCACGTTTGCAGGAAGCCCTAACAATGAGTTTTATAAGTATAACTAAGCCATTTATTCAACTTTGGTGAATGTTAAATACTCATACTGAGTTCCTTTGTTCTTGTGTCGCTTTTCTACGACTGTTCCAGCTTTGGTTACCAGTTTATTTTGCTAATCCCATTTACTATCCACCAAGATAAAGATAAGCCGAGAGGTTCTTGTCGTGTTCACTTCATAATACAATTTTCTTGATAATGTTTAAGATAATCTTGTTGTGACAACAGCATTGAAGAGGTCTTATAGCTAACAGTCATTCTTCTGTTAGTTCTTTGAGTTGGAGATGGAACAGTCGGGATAAGCTCGAAAACGGTAAATAGCGTGTTCTTTTTTTAGTCAACCACGCTCTTTTTTATTCAGGCAGTAGTGCTAAAATCAAATTAACTTGTAGTTTTGTAATAATTAATACAGAGATACGAGTCTACATTACTATACTAATTTATACTTCGGCTTTACTTTTTATTATGAGTAACTATGGTGAAATACGTACTAGCCCCAAAACAAAACACGTTGCTGACTATTTTTGCAAAATTTACTCAATCTGAAGTTAATCACAACAACTGTAACAGAGTTCCTTCCTGCGGAATTCTACTATGTACTAGATGTTTGTTTTGTCTTCCGACTTCCACAAGTACCATCGAACCAATTGATTACTGACCCACCATAGAACCTATTCATAGTGAACGTCATAGTGACATTGCATTGATTGACAAAGGAAATGTTTATGACGTTTATTGTGACAACGTTCTGCGGTGGGTCAGGAATCAGTTGGTTCGATAGTACCTAAGTATAAACATTTTCAGCTCCGCAACCAAGAAGTGGAAAAATTAACTTGCGAGATTTTAACACTGACAAATGAACAAGATCACAGACACAGATCAAACTAAATGAAAAAAATATAAATAGCCTTCATCGCAACGTCATAGTTAGATCTTTTTACATGTAATGTCATGACGTGTGGTGTTGGGTTTAGGATAACACCTCTCTATTTCTTCCATGGATGTCGTACGAGATGACTAAAGACAGGTTATAATATAAGGTATATGTTAGGGAACAAACAAACTAACTGAATTTAAACCTAAATAATATATGCCAGAAACGTGAAATAGTCATGGATTTTTGTATGAAGTATTTCGTGTGTTCTACCTACCCCATTTGCTAAAACAAGCGTGATGTATGTGCGTGTCTGTGGTCTGTGCGTCATGTTTGTCCAAGTACATTTATAGCATTGTCCATTGGTGCAAGAGTTGACCCGTACTTTCTTAGTCAGACGACGTTGTAAAGCAAGATCGTGCTGGGACTGTGACCCAATACCTTATCGCTATTGTTATTCTGATTTATTGTTAAGCTAGGCCAGTGTTTATCAAACTTTTTTAAATATCCGAGAAGAGACGAAAAAATCTGATCGTGACTTTGGTATGGCATTCAAATCCGAACGCTGCATAGCAGAGGATAGGTTTTTCAACCACATCATATCACACTATTATAAATGCGAATGTTTGTGTGTGTGTGTGTGTTTGTTACCTCTTCACGCCCAAATGACGTAACCAATTTTGATAAAATTTGGCATGTAGGAAGCTGACACTCTAGCTCGATTAACACAGACTATTTTTTATCCCGAAAAATAGGTAGATCCCGTGGGATCGCGATAAAATAATTACGCAGAATTTGCGGTCATTTTATGTTTTAACGTAAGATCTGTTTTTTAATACGGGAGACTAAAATGACAGCCTCAAATCTCAAACGTAAAAATAATGTGACCTGCTTAATACGAACAGTGTTGTCACGATTCCGGTTTCTGATTCGATTGAAACGAATCGTCAAAAATAATATTTGTGCATACCATAGCGGGTAAGTATAATATTATTGTGATTGCATCTCCGTTATATACGTGAAAAAGAAAAGTGTGCTCTTTTTTTTAGTGCAG
>BHDV01065603.1:38132-64466 GCA_005406045.1 Adoxophyes honmai
GACGGACGGACGGACAGACAGACAGCGAAGCCTCAGTAATAGGGTCCCGTTTTTACCCTTTGGGTACGGAACCCTAAAAATGGCTGTCACATCGAGTACTTTCCGTTTGGCACCTACAACGCCCTCGCCCACGACCGCAGAAATTGCTGTTCCACTAGAGAAAAATCGCCGCGGGCGTTATCAGCGCAATTTATAAGTGGAACGCAAAATTAAAATGAAAAATTTAAGTATGTCAAAATATAGGGCTTATAATTTAATTTCTTGTCTATTGTCGTATTTTATAAAAACATTGTATTTATGTGCAATGTAGGGCAGCATTGTAAAAGAAAATTAAAAACAGACTTCTACAAAAAAAAAAACAAGAATAGATAGTTTTTTTTAAATCACATTATTCCTAACGCGGCGAGACATAATCCCTATGACAGTTCTCTTGACTATACTACCTAACAAGCACACTTACTTACATTTTTTTTCGGTAAATTCCGGTTGTAGGACATCACTATTTATGAAGTGAAAAAAACAGGCAATACTTGAAATGTCATTTTAGTCTCCCGTACTAAAAAACAGATCATAGTGTTTTAAATGTCTATCATTAGAGTCTGGGGGCACGCTAACGTTCGATAGATAGCGCATAAATTGGCACGACATGAGCTTTGTTTTCACGTTGTAACATGTTACAATTATGACAATTGACAATGAAACGATCGATTCATCGACGTTCCGTTATGTAAACTTTGGAAACCACTGAACTAGTGACTGCAAAAACGTTTTGCGATAAACATCGAGATAACAAATAATGTCGGTGAAGTGTGAGCCAACAAGAGTACCTGCCTCTTAAGTCTACATCAAGTTAAGATAAAGGTTAGAGACGTGGGAAAGTTTGTATTTTATCCTTTAAGTTTGGTTTAACTTATTACAAGAAAATTTATGACAACTTTATAGTTAGGAGTAAAATACTTATGACACAGGTTTTAAATCCCTTCAGAAAAGACAAAATGAAACGAGAGGTTATAAAGAGATCCTTCTCGTTTCAAATAATCTACCATCAGATTTCCAAATATCCTTTCAAAGCATCTGCACTGCACTGATTCTCAGGCAGGAATAATTAGAACTGGAAAGGTGTTATTCTATCCGTAGGCGACGAAGGAAACAGGTCTAGGTATGATTTAGGCGACAGGCTAGCAACCTGTCCCTATTATACCTCTTTTTAAACCTAAAATTATGCTAGAAGTGGCTGTGAAGCCTGAAATAATAATGGTTTTGTATGTCTCATGTATCGTGTGCTCTGCCTACCCCATTTGGGAAAAGAGGCGTGACTGTATGTGTGTTGTATTTATGAAACATTAGAAGCGTGACAAATTCTACTAGAAAAGTCAAGTGAGTAATAGTCAGATTCTCAAATCTGGTCTTCTCTAATGACTTGGCCGGAGAAAGATTATTCTAAATCCTAACAAACAATATTTCCAAAAATCCGCCAATAATCCTAAAGATAACTTCTCTGAATGTTGCAGGTACACTTGTAATGCGAGCCAAACATTCATCAAAAACAAACGCACCAAATCTAAACGTTGAAAATGCTCCGTTACTATTTCAATGTCGGCGCAGATTTAAATTTAATTAACACGAATCTTGCGCAAATCGGAAACGCAACGAAAAACTGAGTATAATTGGTAGATTTTATGTTGAAACGTTGGTATACAAACCCCATCGAACAGAACTATCGCAGCCATCGGAGCATAATACGCACCTGCCCGTGCTATGCTGGCTGGATCAATGAAATTGGAAAGCTTATCTTAATCTTGTAGGATGTAGGCCGTTACGTTAAGTAGGTATCTATTTACAAACCAGGCTTTTGTACTTGTCTTTGTCTTTGTAGTGAAACGTTTTCAGGATTACCCTTGTCTTTTCTTCATTCAACTTGTTTTGTTGGTTTTTTGGCTGTCGGTTCGGTTTTCGATATGTCTGGCCTAAAGCATATTCTAAAGCATCTTCTTGACTCTTCTTTAAGATAGTATCATCATAGTTTTCGTTCTAATCTTCTCCATTTTCATTTGATCTACATCTACTGAAAAATTGCTCCGATCGCAGTCTTTCTACCTGTTTCCATTTTACCACATGATAACCCTTTTCTATCCTTGTGAACTCTTGTCTTTTACTTTTCGTCTTTTTTACTGTATTTTAAACTCCAGAGCAAATCAAGTGTAACAAAATGATTACCCACTCTCTCATGTTATTTTGTCCACCTGTTTGTTTTAAATGTCAGGTGGTCGTTAGCTTTTTGTGGGGTAGAGGTCCCTTACCTTTCTGTGTCAATACACGCTATTTCCGGCAAAAGGGTCTGCTGTACCTGCAATTTCGTAAAAGTGTGTTATGTCAAAACAAGTGTCTTCAAAAATTTAACATTTAGTAATATGAGACGAATATCTAGTTTGTAAAGTATGAAGTTTTTCTTTACCGCTCAGGGCCTAAGTTTTCTAGACAGTAAACGTGAAATCTGCTTACTATCTTTTTTAATTAATGGTTCATCATCATCATCATGATTTCAATCATAAGATGTCCACTGCTGAACATAGGCATCCCCTTTAGACTTCCATATGTATCTGTTGGAAGCGACCTGCAACCAGCGTTTTCGGGCGTTTTTCGGAGGTGTATTAATTAATGCTTATTACGAAATTACTAGGATTGCTTACGAAACTACGTAATTTGCTCTTATTATTGTGATTTAATTAAAATAAAACGTCAAAGCGACAGTTACTTACTTACTGACCTATACTGATAGACTTCAACTACTCGTATATTCTATTACGGGACTGTTGTGAAAATTGTCCAAACAACAGTTATACATAGAAAAGCGTACATAAGTGTGAGGGTCAGTAGTGAAGTTCATACCATGACTTTGGACATAGCGTGATAAGAGAGCCGTTTTCTGGTTAAAGGTTAAAGTAATGAGTTTCAACGTGCACGCGGGTCACCGACCTGCGCTAGACATTAGTGGACATTAAAGAAGGCACAATAATCATTTTGCCTTAAATATATTCAAAGTTTTACTCCATATTTCTTATTCTGACACCAAAGCGGACTGTAGGGCCCTTAGGTCTAATTTTCAGAATAGAGAACAAGTGTAAAGTGCAGTGCAGACGACACAATTTTTGTGCATTATGCGCCGGACTTTTTGCGCGTCGTGTTTGTCTGCATATAATATAAAACAGGTTCTATTTTCACAGACTAAAAAGTGCGTCACGGATAGTCTGTCGTCTGTGCAGTACCTAAGAGAGCTCACTGGATCAAGTGACCATTTCTTTCAAGTATATAACATTTTAGACTACGTAATAATGTTTCGACCATGCTTCATGCTACCTGGCCACTTTATACCGGAACGAGACCATAAAATACTATTGTATTACAGTACTGGAGCCAGAAAACCGGTAATTCTGTACTTAGCCTTCGTACACAAGGTTCTTTATAAACGCGCCCAAAAGTGGAACGAAACTAATACTGCCATCTCTTGACGTTTTCTCTGTTGATACGCAGTTATTAGATACATACATACATAATTCTCACGCCTTTATTCCCAAGAGGGGTAGGCAGAGCACATGAGTTGAAAAATCCAGTGCCACGTTTAGCAATGTCAGGGTAACCAGATGGTGAAACGTGATAAAATTGCAGTGACAGGTTGCTAGCCCATCGCCCACAATACACCCTTACATACATACCCTTTCCCAGAGTCGACTCTTACGACACCCACGGGAAGAAAGGGGGAGGTGCTATTCTAACCCGGCACCACACAGGGAAATACCAATAGATATAAAAAGAATGAAGATTTTGTTCTGGCGTCAATTGTCACTACTGTTTGATCAACTTCTTCTTAAAGTGTCACTTCGTTACTGAAGGTTGGCGGTCAGCTCTTTAAATCGGACCCTGTCTATAGCGAGTCTGAACAACTCCTCCACGGTCTTGATACCCGTCCACTCCCTGGTGTACCGGAGCCATGAAAATTTGCGCGGTCTTGATGCCTGTCCAGTCCACTCCCTGGTGTCCTGGAGCCATGACAATTTGCGTTCTTGATCAACTTATAAGTATGTAACTAATGTAGCAATTTCTAAAATATTAGCATTTGATGTCCGATAACGAATGATAATGATAATCAGTCCAAGTTTTTATGACAAATATTTAGGTAACTTATCATATAGTGTGGTTGATCATGGACCCAAAACATCATGTTACACTTATTTATGTTTACGCGGGACTTAATCACGGTATTTTTTAATTACCTCTCGACGTTCAATCCGTTGTAACTTCGTTACAGAACAGAGCGTATGACCTGTGTGACCCTGAATTTTTAGAAGATGAATTAAAGCATGTTCAGGAGGTACTTAAACACAACGGATATGTGGTGAAAAAGTGGCAGCCCAGAAGAAAAAGCGGTAGGAAGTGTCCTGACGTGGCTAGACAGCCCGCGTATATGCCTTATGTGAAAGGAGTGACTGACAAAATTGGGGACCTTTTACGGAAGTTTTCCATTAAAGTAGTATACACGCCCTTGTCCAAAGTCGCGAGGTATATGCGTACGCCGAAGGATGTTATTCCCTACCAAACACCGGGTGTTTATAAGGTTGATTGTAGTTGTGGTAGTTCCTATATTGGCCAGACAAAGCGGACTATAGCTGAAAGAGTCAAAGAACATATTGCAGCTGTTAAAAATCGCCAAATAAACAAATCTGCCATAGCTGAGCACTTGTTGGAGTCTGGACCAAACCATTGGATCGAGCTTCATAATCCCAGAATCCTCTCTACAGAACGCCATTATTACTCGCGAATAGTGCGTGAAGCGGTTGAAATTAAAAAGCATAAAAATTTTAACCGAGGGGATGGTTTTAAGCTTTCGTCTTCATGGAATCCGGTTATTAATAAGTGTCAGCCTAGAGACGAACATTCGGTGCGAGCGTCTGACATTGTTAGTGTTGTGTGTCGGTGTAATAGAGGAACGGTGGACAATATCGGTGAAAAGCGGGTAGTTCGGGGAGCCGTTACTGATGAAAATCAAGTGCGGGTAGTTCGAAGGACCCGGGCTGCCAAACAAACGTCGAGCTCCGCTTCAGTCAACTCGTGACCACGGTCGCTGTAACGCGGCCGAAACGTCGAGAGGTAATTAAAAAATACCGTGATTAAGTCCCGCGTAAACATAAATATGTGTGAGAATCACGAAAGTTTAAAACAGTATCATGTTACACTCTCATATGTTTTTAATTATAATAATATACGTCAAATTTTACCCATAATTACGTATTAATCTAGGGTTCTTTTATTCGGGTAAGAAGTAAAACTGCAATAGTTGTATCCACACGCAAGCGCAGCAAGGCACGAGTAGAGATGCGCGGGAGATAGACTATACCTGTCACTGTCTAACTAGAGGCGTTAGAAAGTGATATGTAGTTGATCCCCCTCGCGGATCTACCTGTGTTTGTTGCTGTGCTAAACTTACAGGAAACAGAACAAGGATAAAGTTGAACTTCGATCTCACCTCGTGGGGAATTCCAGTGATCCAAACAAGCTTGAGAAAAGGGTTTTACTAACTAATATATTCAATAAAAGGAATCGACTAAACACTCACTCAACTGCAATAAGAAACCTACGGCAATGTCGTGTTTCTTTTAGTTATTTTTTAACAGATTTGAATAAAAACTGTTTTGAACATGAAATCACCGTGAAAATCAATCATAATAAAAAATACGGATAAGTCACGCCTATTTCCCAAATTGGGTCCAAGCACACGCAGCGTTACATTTACATAGTCAAAACCACGACAGTTTCACGTTTCGTAGGCACTTCTAGCATAATAAAAAAGTAAACAGTGATAGGTTTCTAGCCCGTCGCCTAAAATATAAACCTATTTCCTTAGTCGCCCTACTTCAGTAAAAGGGAAATAATCTTAACGCTAATAATGCTACTAATTCTAGTAACTCTCTTTATATTACGTTACATAACTCTTAGATTTATCGTATCGTATGCAGATAGGTTGCGTTTCTGGCCAAATACATAGTAACCAAATTCTTCAGGCAACAGCCAGTATAAAAACATTTGCCACGCAATTTGACCATCTGTGTTCAAGTGCGCGCGCACTGAAAACCGCTCAATTCGTTCAACTCCCCGTGCCATATCGCGGAGACCTGTTCTTTTGTTTTCTGTTAAGACTGTTACGATTATCCCATGGCTCAGTAGCTCTGCCATCCTTCGCGAACACGGGTTCAACGACACCTGTTTAAATTAGCTTGAGACATGCTCTGGTAGCTCCAAACATTTTAAAGCTTTGGTTCTGTGCTGAGCCTATTTTTGATACTGGCAAAAAGGCTGTTTAATTACTCTTGCCAGTTTAAAATTTCGCTCGTGCGATTCAGAAGTGGGATATGACGGCAAAGAGAATGACAGAAGTAGAGGAAAGGAGACCCGTTGCTTGGTGCGCCTTCTGCCTTCATCCACTTTTCCGTCCGCAAATCTTTTGTCGTTTTTGACACAGAATAGTTGAGGTAAGAAGTAATACGTACAGTAGGTATGACCACTCCCGTTCATGTTTAGATTAGACGTAAAATGTTGCTGTCTCTTTCTACTGTTACCTGCTTGCCGTAGACCTTTCACGAGGTCTTGCCGACGGAGCGTACCTAAACTGCGGAGTGTACGGAGTGTACCTCTCCTGCTCATTGTATAGTCATCGCTTAGAAATGGTCACCTTTGCATTACGCCGCCTTCCAGATGCCTCCCCTTCTCAAACGACGTTGCGTGCTTCGAACACCCGCTGGTGAATTTGGCACTTTTTGCAGTAGATGCTTAATGGAATTGGTATTTTGAAACCTTAATATGTGTATTTAATATTTATGTACATACATACATACATACATATTCTCACGCCTGTATTCCCATGAGGGGTAGGCAGAGCACATGGATTCAAAAATCCAGTGCCACGTCTAGCAAATTCAGGGTAACCAGATGGTTAAACGTGATATTGCGGTGACAGGTTGCTAGCCCATCGCCCACAATACACTAACCCTTTCCCAGAGTCGAATCTTACGACACCCACGGGAAGAAAAGGGGAGGTGCTATTCTAACCCGGTACCACTAACTAACCGTTTCTAAACGAATGGACTATACTTCTCAATCTGTAATCCTGTACGGCATAAACAAAGACATCATTAACTCTCATGAACTGGTCGTCTATGTAACTCACGTGGATCAGTTTCCATCTCTACAATGTTGCGTTTTCACGGTCGAGTTAAAATGAAACTATGTATTTACGGCATAATCGCTCACGTTATCTGACCGCTAATCGAATCAAAGAAATTGTGGTTCTTTTATCGAATTATCTAAATTATGCGAGCATTGTAAAAAGTTCTGAAGAAGCCACGAGCGACAGGTGGTATGATATTCGTACCCTATAGAGCGCAACAATGCTTTTTTTTACTTATTATTTAATGAAATTTCATACATACACATATTATGTATATCACGTTACATAGTCAAAACCACGATTATTTCACGATTCTTAGGCACTTGTAGTATGATTCTAGGTTTTTCGTTAAGTGGTATAATAATGACATTGACATGTTGCTAGCCTTTGGCCTAAAATATACCTAAACTGATATCCTTAGTCGCCTCTTACGACATCCACGAAAGAAATGGAGAGATTATATTTTTAACCTTGCATCACTAGGCGAATTAATCAAATAGTAACATTGATTTCTTCCATTTAAATTCATTTGATTTTTTCTGTTCTGACGGGTTAGAATACTCCAATTTATCCATGGATATCGTAAGCGGCAACCAAGGACATAGGTTTACGTATGCTTTAGGCGACAGGCTTGCAACATGTCACTGTTATACCTCGTCCATCTACCAAAAAATATGCTGGAAACAGCTACGAAACATGTAACAGTCCTGGTTTTGACCATGTACCTATAACGTTCTAACCCTCTGCCTCCCCATAATTCTTCCATGTCATAATCTTACCATCTTCTTCTTCTTCTTAATGTGCCACTTCACTACTGAAGGTTGGCAGTCAGCTCCCCAAATCGGACCCTGTCCATGGCGAGTCTGAACAACTCCTCCACGGTCCTGATGCCTGTTCACTCCCTGACGTGAAATCTTACCGTGAACGCCCGTAAACACAGAAATGCTTCATCTTAAATTATTTACAGTTAGCTCACTTGTCTTTTTAACAATCGTGCAGCCAAGTAAATTATAATTAGGCAAGCGGTCCCACCGTCGCAAGCGCACAAAGCTAGTCGGTCACATGGCGGCCACAAAGGATTACTTATGCCTTGTAAATTGGAGACAATTGTCATGCGAGCATTTCTGTTGACATGATCGTGTAATTGAAAGAACTGCCTACGTGAGAATACACGTTTCAATAGCTAAGTTTAATTCTCAAAACTTACTTCACGTGGAATGGGTATGAGTCACCATTAAGCATCAATATGCAAGAAATAAACTGAATAAATCAGAAAAGGGAATGCAGAATATAACGGAATAGGACTAAAACTAATCAACGTGTTTTAAAGCCATGCCGTTTTTTCAAAAACTTTTTTTTAGTCTTAGCGTGGGCATTCATATCTATATTATCAGGTTTACAGAGATCTACATCAATTATTCAGTTTTGCCTGCTTCTCTCCTCTTCAAGACAAGTAGAGCTCAACGAAATTGAAAAATCGCATGTCGCTCTTCCTGATGCGGGATTTCATCATTCATTGGCTTCCGCATTAATGTATCGAAATGGCTGCCTGCCGTAAATAAAGTATAGTCAAGTTAGCAAGAATTTTAAATAGTCGGGGTAAGTTCGCGCACCACATTTCCCCCCACTACTTATAACCTTGCCTAGTAAGATGCCAAGGACTGTAGCAAATTTTAACATGGTCATTTGGTTAGTTGCAGTTGTTAGTTTCTTTTGCCAAAACCTTGCGCGCCAGCAATTAAGCTTCGCGGCGCGTTTGATTCGATCTCCCAAAACGATTGATTCATGTGCAAACTTCTCTGGCCTTTTAATAGCAATCATAACACCTAATTCTCGGCCCACGCCAGATGCAGCTGATCTGTAAGGCCACATGTCATACCAAAAGCTTTGCGCGGGCAGCGACCTCGCCTCCTAACCTCCCACGTCCTTAGGCAACGAGCCTTGAGTCGGCGCCAACATGCTCTTACTTTCATTGTCCGAGTGATTTGGTTACAATGCTCAAATAGGGCATTACCTACTAATATGGCACGTTTGGCGGCTGATTAGGTGTTCCACTGGGCTGAGCAACATCGTGCCGCATTGAGCGTGCCGGTTGAAACAATGATCCAGGGGCTTAGGCTTAGCGCTGTTGCGACAGAACTGGTTGCCCTGCTACAAATACCTGTATGAGACAGAAACTATTGGACTATCCTGATGGACTAGTTTCAGAACATATTGATACGTGTTTAATATGAACGACGTACCGTAACCTGTACCATAGCATTGTTTAACCCCGATCGGATACAAATTGCAAACTCCTGTGATATTATTTCTCCCTGGTTGCCTTTGACCACTTCGTAGCATGCGGCATTTAGTCCTTGTAGTACAATATGACGTAACTAACAAAGGTCTGTGGTAGATTTGCACGAGGGTGTTACCATTACCAGCGCTCGCGCATAATGGCAAGTCCTGTTTGTGTTTATGTAAATTTAAAAGCGTGCCTTTTGCTCTAGTTAGTGCAGATACTGCTGATAGTTAGCTTGTAAAATAACACCTTTAAGTGGCCTGTTAGAACGCTGTGTGGTTTTCTTGTTAAAGTCAACTTTAATTTGAATTCGTTGAATATAATTAAGTTTAAAGCAAGCACAACGCGTTTAACAAAGATTGAAGTTAACGAGATCGAACACACAAAAATCATCCAAATAGCCTACATCGAAATCACAATCGATTTTACATCTCAAGAAGTCAGAATCCGAGTGACTTCTGATATCAAGAAAAAATAGTGTTTTGCGTCAAACATTGCCATTGCCGTTTATTATTGCCGTGTGGTGTCGGGATAGAATAACACTTCTCCATTTCTTTCGTAGATGTCGTAAGAGGCGACTAAGGAAATAGGTTTAGGTATCCTTTGGCGACAGGCTAGCAACCTGTCACTATTCTATCTCTTCCATCTTTGCAAACCTAAAACTATGCTAGAAGTGGCTGGGTAGCGTGATAGTCATAATCATGGTTTTTTTCTATGTCACGTTTCGTGTGCTCTGCCTACCCCATTTGGGAACACAGGCATGATTGTATGTATGTATTTATTAACATTTATATTTTATCTTAGTCGAGACGATAGTGGCTTAACTTTTTGAATTCTGTCTCATTGTCAGCTAGCAATACATCTTAACTCCAAAGCAAATGTTCTCACTGAATGCAAAAACGTCACGTGCGTATGTTAAAAATCATTTTAACATTCAACTCATATTGTGAGCCTCTGTCACGTAATGATTAATGAATGAAGTTGCTTTGTTATCAATGTGGCTATACAACTCAATAAGTAGTACCTTTATGTAAAAATGTGGAAACATGGTTTCATGTCTACAATAGCAACCCAAGGAGCACCTACCTAAAAACGGTTTAAAAATCTGCTCCAATGGTAAACCTAAACCTTAGAATATTCAAAGCTGATTCTTCGAAGTTTCTATAACCATAATGATCGTCAGAATATCTGGTAGCAGAAAAAAAACCTGGTAAAATTGCAAAAACCAGTAAAACTATTTTTACCCGCTATTCAAATGTCAACTGACTTCTGTTGCTTACATTTATAATAACTAATGGAGTAGGCAGAGTAGGTATCTACAATATCTACATGAACGTTACATTGCCAAAACTATTACTATTTCACGCTGAAATAAGTACTACTACTCGTATTATTTTTAAATAACAAGTGGAAAATTGAATAAAAGCTGATGTTCAATACAATTTATATTTCTGTAGCTGTCATGCATTTGCATTTGCATGCTCACAAACAAATAAACGAGCAAAAACATACAAAACACGAGCGCTAACTCATTCGTGCCGCGTACCATATCCGTTCCTTGTATGAGGGCCGTCTGACACGCCATTATAGAGACGGACGAACGGACACCTGACAAGATAAGTAGGGACACAATAGGCTAAACCTTTGTACTTATTAAGACTACCTACTTAGTGCGGATAGTAAGTCCATTGTGATGGAATTAGCTGCAAGAGCTAAGCTACTGATTTCGAGTTCCTCAATTTCGATGAGATCCCTAACTTTTAGTGTACTGTCTTAGTCTAACGGTTAGACTAACCAAGTGGTTAGCCTAACCAAACCAGTCGACGCCTTTTCGACAAAACGCGGGTAGAAAAAGCTTTATGTCCTTATTGCGTTTTTCTACCCGCGTTTTGCCGAAAAGGCGTCGACTAATGTGGGGAGACCCTTAGTGTGAAAGTGTCAGTATGAATTTTGCCGATAGAAATGGCATGACAGATATGAAGCAGTTAGCCGTGAAGAATGTACGGAGTATTAGTAGAAACATTGAGCCAGAGTATGCCATGTTGGTAATTATAATTAGGTACTTTACAGGAGTAAACCATATATTTCTTCTTCTGCCGTAAATATTAGTCAACTAATTTATTTGACAAGACGAGAATCACACCCCTTTGTAAAATTGATTGTTTTGTATACGAGAGACGATATTACTTAAAAAAAAAAGAAATCTAAATTTCCACTATCCAATACTTCGTGCCTTGATTCCTGCTATTCGTGATAATTCGTCTTCGCATAAATCAGTGATTCCCAAAGTGGTCCAGGTGGACCCCCAGGGATCCACGGGAGATTCGAGGGGGTCCACACTGGTGCTGGGAAAAATTGGCGTACTTAGGAATTTGCTACAAATGTAGCAACAGGGGGTCCACCGAACCCAATAGAAGTTTGGAAGGGGTCTACGAGTAAAAAAAGTTTGGGAACCTCTGGCATAAACTATAAGACAATTATAATATAAATAACAATCTCCAAGCCATAATAACAATTTCATTTCGCTATCCTTTCTCCAGTATTACCCTGTCGCGGCAGTGTCAGGAAATCGTGCATTAATACTCTTAGAGCCGTACCATTACCATGGGTTTACATTTACAGTGACGTACTCGCTAGCGACGGTGAATTTATATAAGTAAGAAAGAAAGATAGATGTTAGTGTTCATACAGAAATTACAAACAATCTTAGAACTATTACAGTACGTCTTGGTGACATGAGAGAACCGAAAAATAGACATTCGCTCACCATGAGTTGCTGCATTAGTAAGGTGCATCAACGCTGGTTTTTAGTGCAGCCCTAAGGGACAGCGCAGACGGCAGACTTTTTGTGCGATCGAGTCTGCGGCGCACCAAAAGTCTGCGTGGATTGTATGCATTGTGCCACAACATCCATATGTACCATGAGTCACAAATATGACAGATGTCATCGATAAGTTGCATCGAAAAGTATTCGAATTCGCTTCAACTGTTGTAATGCGGTTTAGGATTGCAACTCATGGTAAGGGAACTGAGGGCTGTTGGGTGACTATTCTCTACCTTTCGCCGGCTACGCTTTGTCGATTACTAAAACTAATGATATTTTATAGTATAGACCAGCCATACTCAAAGTGTGTTCCACGGAACCCCAGGGTTCCGCGACACCTCTGGAAGGGTTCCGCAAGAATTTAGAAAAAAAAACACCACTCTCTGGTCAAACGTTTTGGCGCAGCGTACGGACGGACGGATGGACTGTAGTTTTTTTGTAGGGTTCCGTCAAGTATTTCGCTTTCCGAAAGGGTTCCATGGGCAAAAAAGTTTAAGAACCGCTGGTATAGACAATTACGCAACACCATCAATATTATTTGATTGCAAAAATGTATACATTACGCGAGTGTTCTCTGATGGGGTAGGCAGAGTATTTCACATTACATTTAGCATAATTTTAGGTTTAAACATAGATGAAGTAATTACGATAGCGACAGGTTGCTAACCTGACGCCTAAAACATACCTGAATCTATTTCCCAAGTCGCTTCTAACGACATCCACGGAAGAAATGACCGCAAATAATGCACAACCTGTGATCTCAGTTTTTATTACTAAATTAGCATGTGAAGTTAACTGTAATAAAAAAGTACCTGTAACTAAACCAAATTAATACTACGGAACCTTAAAAAGTACTTGACCCGCCCGAAGATGCTGTCAGCGTTTCCTCTATGTATCGAAATACTAAATTAGAATCATACAAGTAAGGCACTTTGAACGCAATGGCTCACATCGTCAGAATCATATTAGATAAAAACTATTCCGACTCGCGGTTGACAAGACCGAGTACAAGAAGCTGACGGCCAACCTTCAGGACTGAAGAGGCACTTGAAGAAGAAGAAGAAAGGCTGGTCGCGGAGCACAGAGAAATTCGAGCGTTGACCCGCTGCAATTTCTATCTCTAGAGTTCGCGTTCAGTAATATTGCCCTCACGCTCACACTTAAGCACGTGCGTCGCACTATGCGAGCGTGAGGGCAATATCAATACACGGGTGCGACAGAGATAGATAGCAGCGGGTCAACGCTCGAATTTTTCTGTGCTCTGCGACCAGCCTTTAACGCAGGTTAAATCGTTAAAACTCTAGGATTTTCTTCAATTGGGTATTGGCTCAAAATCCAATAGAAATAGTATCGATCGCTCCTAAATACACCCCCGTCTTCGTGTAGCGTCGCTTTCGACTCACGACACGCGGCCACCCATCCGTGGTGCTTTCTACGGCAGTATTAGCATGATTGCGATCGGCTGGCATTCCGCGGGGCTGAGAATAGGCCACTTTGCATCTCGGGTCGACTGGCCAGTGATTCGATGCCGATTTGAGATTAGAGTGCTTAATCTAAGTCACCAATTCAGTTATTTTGTCACCATTTTTTTTTGTTAACATGCCTTTTTTGGACTTTCACCTTGTTTTGCCTCAATTGTCATCTACATATTTTACATCTACTGAATTTCAAGTCAATTTGACCCGTATAAATTAAATTACACACACGACCATTGTGAGATTAAAAAGCTATTATGTAATAAATGGGGTCAAAATGCACAGTTACATGCAATAAAATTATGCCTGTTCTGCCAAATGTAGTAGGCAGAGCTCACAAAACATTTCATAAAAGCCACGTTCACTAAGTATTATTTGCAGCCACTTCTAGCATAATTTTAGACTTTAACATACTGAATGATGTATGGTAGTGACTGGTTGCTAGCCTATCGCCTAACTAAAGCATACCTAAATGTATTGCCTTAGTCCTCTCTAACGACATCTTCGGAAGAAACTGAGAAGTGTTTTAGACGCGACACCACACATACGACACCGCACAGACGGCAGACTTTTTGTGCGATCGAGTCTGCGGCGCACAAAAAGTCTGCATGAATTGTATGCATTGTGCGCCGGACTATTTGCGCGATGTGTGCGTTACTGCATATAATTCCATAGGTTCTATTTTCACAGACTCGCGGATAGTGTATCGTCTGCGTAGGGCCTATAACTCATTCTTAGTAAGTTCTGCAAACATTTTATGTTGATCTTGTGATCAATAAATTAGTCAATCTGGATCCATAAAACGCAATTTATCTGTAAATAACTGTATTGTAACTTTAGTTCCTACCTGTTCCGATAAGCAATGTTGTCACTAGAGGTGATTGCAGATTGCATTCTACTTTACACTACAGTAAACATTCCTTGAAAAGTTAGAACCGCACACGCTTATCACGTTTTTACTACTAACAAGAATATAATGAAAAGGGCACTTACGTTTACTTGAAGAGAAAGTGTGCTCTGTAATATAATTAAAGGTGCGAAGCTGCTAAGCAAGCAAACACCTAATGTGTTGTTAGCGCGTTGTGGCACGACCAGATTAATTGCTATAACATTTAGTGAAGGCACTTAAATTTACTGCAGTTTCATAGGATTTTTTAAAGGCTTGGTAACTTCTCTTCTGCGTAGTTTAATGGTGTATTTAATAGTCACATTACATAACTGACTCATTGAACTTTATGCTGACCTTCAATTGATTGATTTGATAGTGTTGTTATTAGATAAGTAAGCTGAATAATTACAGTGTGGTGTGGGGATTATATTAACACCTTTCCATTTCTTCCGTGGATGTCGTAAGAAGCGACTAAGGATAAATAGGTGAAGGTGTGCGTTAGGCGACAGACTAGCATCCTGTCACTATTGTAACCTACCTTAAAACCAAAAATATGCTAAAAATGGCAGCGGAACGTGAAAAAGGCATGGTTTAAATTGTGTAGCGTTTCGTTTGCCCTGCCTACCCCATTTGAGAATACAGGTGTTATGTGTGTATGCAAGTAGGTACTTTTACCGGGGATGTAAGTGGTAGTTGTCGTTCATATTGTCACTCGTCTTCCTACTGGTGATGATAGATACTTTTACTCGTGCAAGTAGACCAATTGACAGCATTTTAATTTTCTCGTTGTTGTTTCCAGAGTGGGGCGTCAGCAGCGAACCGGGCGAGGCGAGCGAGCCGGAGGCCGGTCGCATGCGTCCCGAGGACTACCGCCTCGTGTTCCTCAGCTCGGACTCGTCGTGCCGCGAGGACACGGAGGACTCGTCGTCCACCGCCTCCTCCGCCGCGCCGCTCGCGCCCGACGACTGCGACTGGGACTACTTCGAGCCCGGCGCGGCGGCGGCGCCCCCACCACCACCCCCAAGGCACATACCTCAAGCTTGCCCCCGAACCTGCTCCTGCGGCGCTGAACCACGCATCGTCGCCGTCCCAGTCCCAGTCCCAGTACCAGTCCCCGCTGCCCTCTGGCCCGCCCTCCTCGCCTTCCCCCAAAACCCACCGACGCCACACTGGAGCACGTACCCTGGCTTCCCCCCCCTCGATGCGGCAGCCTTCGCGCGCCTCACGACGGCCGCCGCGGTCGCCGTCACCGCCGCCGCCACCGCCACCGCCAACGCCAACGCCCTCACCCTCGCCAAAACAGTCGACATGACCACCGAAAAGACCGATAAAGCCATACAATCTGAAACGTCACACGCCACGGAATCTCGCGATATCGATACCACTGATAAGGGTATTGAACGGCCAGTCGATGTAACGTCAGACGAAATTAAAGTGATATCGAAGGACTATTTATCAGTGTTGTCGGAGCCACCGGACGCGATGCCCGAACATTTGGATGCGGAGAAAGCGTTTGTGTCTTCGAACGAGTCCGGCGATTCTAGTGATTCGGAAGTTGGGGAACACCGGAGTTATGACTTGATGAGCGGCGCGCCCGAGGAGCCGGCCACCACCGATGAGGACTCGGACGACTCCGGCGGCGGCGGGGGGCAGTTCTCGCGCGTCTTTGTCGTCAACCCCGCCGACTCGTCGTCGGACATGGATGACAATGCAGACAGCAGCGGCATTGACTGCGATGATTCCTATGACAAAAACTCTGACAGTTTGGAAATTATCGCAGTTGAGGTCTTAATGCCTAACGAGGTTAACGTCAACCGGGTAGAAGAAAATAACCACCAAAATAACGAAAACAACGTTGTCCTTCTAGAATCGGTTAGATTAAACGAAGATGTTCCTGTTATCCCGTATGGAAGTGAAGACGAAAACAGTGAATCGAGAAAATCTAACTTTATGAAATTTTGTAACGAAAATATGCTCCGAAGCGAAACTTGTGAAGAATTTAATAGCTTTAATGCATCGAGTAGTATGGATTATAACACTTTAGATAGCAACGAAAATAAAGATAATGATAGCAATAGAAGTATTACTCCATCGGAAAACGAGTGCGACTCGCTGGACACGTTTAATACAGAAAGTAATATGAAAGTAAAAGTCTCCGTTGAATTGCCTAATGAGAAACACAACAATGAGGAATTAATTTCTAACGAAACTTCGCACGAAGCGTTAACAAAATTAGCCCCTTCGCCCGAGCCTGCGGCCGACAGTCAAAGTTCGCCGCCCGCGCCCGTTGAAAAAATAGACCTATTTAAAGGTATTGAACGAACGCTCAGTGAATTGTTGAAGAAAGAATTACTGGAAGAGCAAGAGGAGAAACTGCACGCCGCGGGGCCGGTTTGTTTGGAGGCGGGGGGCGCGGGCGCACCTGCCGCGGCCGCGGTGTCAACAGTTTGCCGCTCGCGCACGGCCGACACGGACGGCTCCGCGCGCTTTACTAGCCGCGTTATGATAACACACGATCGCGTCTCCGTCGTCACGTCGGATACGACGCGCCTCATGCGCGACATTACAGTGCACCATACCAACTCGGTAAACGAAACGAACCCCAGCGCGAGCGCCCAACAAACCGAAAATGACGAACGAATATCAGACGACGACATGCCACAGCCTTCAGGCGGAGTGACGGTTGTAAGCAATGCCGACACTCTCTCGGCCGTTGTGTGTCTCGAAGAGGGGCTCGCAGACGACGACTCTTGGGTCGAGGACGTCAGCCATGATGAGGACGAGGCAACCTCGCCCTCCGACTCCGACTCGGGGGATGAAGCGTCGCTACCCACCCGCGGAGAAGAATTCGCATACTGTCGGCGTTCCTTAGACTTCACTTTGCATACAATAATCGAAGAAAGTTGCGAAGAAAGTGAAACGGAGCATACACCAAAAAAGTCGCGACCTATTTCGGCTACTGAGTTGGAAAAATACTTTTTCTTCGGCCTGGGCGACGGCAGGAATATTCGCGATGATGAGGATCCTATGTCGGAAACGTCAAGTGTGTGCAGTGAGGGTGTGGAATCGGTCCCGGATGACGAACAGCCGGAACGGAGTGGGGACAACGATGAGCTAGTGTCGTCGCGCTTAGAAAAGTACTTTTTATCTGGTTTTATGGGATTTAATCAAGAGAGGCGCGACTCAGACGGTTCGGGTAGCGTTGGAAGCGACAGTGAAGGTAGACAGAGCCCGGAACAGAGGCGGAAGCGCCCTTTGCGAGCCCGGGGAACCCCGCGTTCACATTCATCATCATTAGACAATTTACTAACCGGCGAAGAACCTTCTCCAGATGCTCAGGAAGTGTCAGACGGATCAAGTACTGAGACAGATGACCGCCATGATTCCTCTGAAAGGCTTGATACGCAAGGTGAATCTAAAAGAAAAAAACAGAGTAAAAAAACGAGAGGTTCTCCTGCGGACGAACGCCGCCTATCCACTGAGTTCACGGAGGAAACTCGAGACGACACACGATCTGTTTCGGAAGGCGAAGACGGCAGGTTAACGCCCCGACCCGAATTTCCTCCGCTTGGATCTGAATTATCTGAATCTAAAAAGCAAACCAGCAGAGATAGCGGATTCGTAGGCAGTTGCGATGATCTCTTACGAAACGGTGATTCAAGTTCAGATTTCACACGATCTCACGAACCTAAAGTAGAGTTAGAGGAAATTACCGAGGAAATTCGACCAGATGTAGAGGAACGCGTAGAAGGTCCCCCAACGTCACGTCCACCGCCCACCCCCCTAATACGTAAGGATAGCTTTAATAATTGGTCCTCGGATGAAGAAACAAATCTCATGATGACGAAAATGCGTCAATTTTTCAAGCAGATGATTAACTCTGCGAATGTCCGAGCCTCAACGCCACAGTCATCTAATTCTGAAAGTTCTCGCCCGCCGAAACCGCCCCAACTATTATATTTCGAAAGTGAATTGACGAGGCTTATGAAAACCGTCCCAGGAATTAGGGATGAAGAAGTCCGTGAGATAGTCGAATATTTATCGAGCGAAGACACGTGGAGCGATTCGTACGATTCGTCTGATTACGCTGGCTCAGATTTAGAAGGGACGTCTGCAAATCGTTCGGCCTTGAGGAAACAGATATCGGAGAGTTGTCGCGAGATTATTGACGAGTTCGATCGAGGGAATGGTGAGGCCGGGTCTTTGGAGCGCGATGCCGCGGGCGCGTACCAGCGGCTGGCGGCGACCCTGGGTCGCGCGGGCGAGGGCTCGCCGCCTCTCTTTGGTAAAGTGATGCGGCACATAGGAGGCAGGCTGGTGGCGTTAATGCATGAAGTGTCGGGTGGTGTGCCTAGTACGGATGATGACAGTGCTTCGGAGCCCGGTGCGTTGGCTCGCAGTCGCTCCCACGATATCCTGGAAGCGACAGCGAGTCGCGGAAGTGTCGCGAGTGATAGTGAAAGATTTTCGTGGCGTGGTAGTTTTGAGTCTGCGTTGCTCGCGGCGGACTCGCGAGGCACGCTTGGTGGCGGTGGTTGCGAAGCGCGCCGGTCGCCAGCTGGGGCTGAGCTGGCGGCTCAGAAGTCCCACTCGAGGAGTTGTGGTGCCATTGGTGGGAGCGAAGACCGGCTCTGGCGAGGCAGGCGGCGAGCATCGGCTCCTGATGCAGAGGTAAATACTTTTAAGACCTAAACTAACACACGTTGAACGATTGACACACATTTGCGCCCAAAAGAATAGTGAGCGATGATCAGGCCTAAACAATAGGTACTCACCTTTTTACATAAGCGAGTTCGAACCCACCTACTCGTAAGATCAAGCGCAAATATGGTTTTGCCCGTAAACGATATTACATTTCTCTACCGACGCCGACGGCCTCAAGACAAGTAATTCCTAAGTAAAGTTAGGTAGTTTTAACTAGACAAAAAACAAAAACACTTACAAGTCGGTTATGAACTCGATGTTTTGTTTTGGTATTACGCATTTTTGAGAACAAGAAAATTGCTTTGAACTACAACTTCAATTGGTTGTAACGAGACCTACTTTTCCAAGTGAACTGACTCATTATCGTGAAACAACATAAAACACGAATATACCATAAAAAATGTGGTACAAACTCGGACCAGCCATGCGTAACTTGCCTTTGCTGTCTGTCACGTACCCATTGATGTAGGAAGGTCCTATCGGCCCTTAACATGATAGCGCACTTGGGAAATGTTCGTTTATTAATATAAACCATATCACAAGCCAATAGAGTCCTTTTTCCGTGAAACCCTACATAGAGGCAAGTTGAGGACACGTGAGCCTGCAACAAGGGAGCACATTGTCTCGCTCACTCCTCTTGTCATTCTTGCCAGCCTAAAAAAATCTTTACGTCAAAAAAAAAACATCGCTCAAGAAACTTACCTGAAAAATTCATACAATCATTTTATTTTAACGGTTTTGTGTCAAAGAATTAGAATCGCATTAATTTATTTGATTTTAATATACACTTAATTTAATAGACAACATATTCACTATCAAGTCTACTTTTTTTGTAATGGTAACCCCTTAAGTCGCCATAATCCTTACATTGACCATGAATTTTTGCATTATGTGACAGTATTAGGCGTAATCAATTACTATTGAAATTAATTACACGGTTACATTCGAGTAATTGTGATTCCTCGGTAATTCATTACCTAGGTTATCAAAATTACTGTAATAGTCTCCTGTGATTACATTTGTAATTCATTTCTTTGGAATCGGTATTATAAACCGCTGCTGTAAGCTTAATTCTTGAGTAATCAAATACTTAAGTAAAACTACGACAGACTAGATTACTTCAATCAAATGTCAAACCTTTTCAATGTGTCAATTTCGTTAACGTCACTAAAATAAAATCGTTTTTTTTATATAAAATACTTTAAACGGTAAAAATTGCGTATATTGAAAAACGGTTTTCTGTTTTCATAAGATCATAAGTAATCTGGTCATCAATTTCAGTAATTTGGAATTGACAATGATTCCTAATTACTAGTAATTGTAATATTTGTGTAGATGATAACAGATTCCTTCGTGTGTAATTGTAATTCACCGTTGCACTTGATTCCATTACAAGGAATCTGACACATAATAGCGGATTACAAAGTAAAGTCAAGGAATCGTGTAATAGGGAATCGATTACGAAATGTCCAACTCTGTTGCGAGAACATCATTATTTACTATTATTACAGTTATTGAAAAAAATAAGAATATTAAAAATAAAATAAAAAATTCTGTGGCCAGAATATTTGCCCATACCTCTTTACAAAATCCCGTGGTCCCGTGTGGTATGGTATCGGGTTTAGAATAGCACTAAGCCACTAAATACATGGGTTTAGGTATTCTTTAGGCGACAGGCTAACAACCTGTCACTATTATGCTACCTCTTCCATCTGTTTTTAGGGTTCCTTACCCAAAGGGTAAAAACGGGACCCTATTACTGAGACTTCGCGTATAATTGTTAAGCGCTTTGAATTTACTGATTGAAGTAAATAAGATTTATACGCTTGTAGATGATCAAATTTAACTTTTAAATGTGCATAAAAATACTCTAACCAACCCATCTGGGAATTTAAGCGTGATGTATGTAAGATTACGACATTGAATGTCCCATATTGCAAAAACTCATTGTCACCCCAATTAGAAAGGGACACGCGCATCTCTGCTTATGGTACTTGTCTTGGAACGGCCTTTAGTGGGGACCTCGCAGTCCTTATTTACTTGGTCCAAGCACGTACCGTAAAAATGTGTGGTGTCAATGTCAATGTATGTATGCCGTGACATGGCATGCCATTTCAAAACAAATACGTATGTATTTATGTGAAAGGTATGCGGAATTGAGTGATATTACTCATTGTTTGCCGATAAAATGTGCGTTCGGCGCCTTTTTAGAGAACGCAATATTTTAGATAATTTTTAATCCTTAGTACACCCATAACCGTAAATCATGAATCATCAAAAAATATCATCTGATTATTACATACATGTTTGGAAGCGCGTATTAATTGAATTTAAATTTTGGCTCAACTGGGATACTATACCAACAACTAGTAGATACGTAATACGTATACATATACTAGAACTTTTCTTAGTTTGCCGAAGCCCTTAAATTTATCTTTCAATTACTATTCTTTAAGTATAACTCATTAAACGTGTCGACGCACCAAAAACCATTAAGGGAACAGTGGAACCTTTGTGAATCGCTCCAGATGTGTTTTTCTTTAATGTAACACTAAAATCACAACCTATTTAGCGTCAGTAGCAAAACTTCCATGGTATTGACCTATACGACAGCTAAACGCAAATTGTAGCAATGAAAGCGATCACTAAGAATAACGCACCATATCTTCCAGTAACTAAATATACATACTCCTCTTCCTATGCTAATAAAGTAATAAAAAATTGCCTGTCGAAAAATTTCTAATCTACCTAAAAGGTCGTTAAACCTCACTATTACACGGTAAGTAATAGTTACTCAGATAGCAATTAAGATAGTTAAAAATAAGAAATTATCTGTTACATTGCGTGGGTACACGGATTACAAAGTTTGCATCGTTAATCCGACGTAAGACTAAGTTTAATTACTCAGTTGAAACAATGGAAAGGCTATTTGTGTTACGCTTTTGTCTAGATGTCGAAATAGCCTATTACTTGACCGAGTAACTTTTGATCAAAAAACCTTTGAACTGAAATACATGGTTGATAAAACATAGTTTTTTTATCTCAGTGACTATTAGGTGTAGTATAGAAGACAGGGAAAATCAGTTGAAAGTTCAAAAATTAGCCTCAACTATTTAGATATTAAAATTCATGATTAGTTCTATAATTAGTATTTATTTTTTGTATCGCGTAGTGTCGGGTTTAGAATAACACTTGCCCATTTATTCCGTGGATTTTGTAAAAGGCGACTAAGGAAAGTTAAAATACATTCTAGGTTACAGCCTAGCAACCTATCACTATCGTACCTTTTAACTTAAGTCTTAATAAATATGCTAGACGTAGCTACGGATCGTAAAATAGTCACGATTTTGTCTATGTAGTATTTCGTGTGTTCTGCATACCCCATATGAGAATTCAGGCGTGATAAGAGTATGTATTTTAAACACTAGGCACAAGAAATATAAACAACTGCCAAATAAGTGGTTTTAATTGAAGTATGTATGTATTGCATAATATAAACGTATTTAATTTATTCCGTTTAACATTAACGGGTTAATTAAAGATTACACGGGTTTAACATGCATTAATATATTCGAATGAAAACCTAATCGTTGTTTTGCATCGCTTAAATGCGTGCGATGACTATCAGAGTATCAATCTAGCAATGAAAACTAATCAACTAAACAGGACACGAGTATCTATTTGATGAATCATTGTCACTTTATTATCTCAAATAAAACGAACAAGTTTCATTCAATCAGGTATTTCTGATAAAGATGTCTTCTAAAAAACGTTCCGTGGGGTTTAGAATAACACCTGTCCATTTCTTCCGTGACGTGAGATTCGACTAAGGTTAAGGTTTATTTTATACGACAGGCTAGCAATCTGTCATGATTAAAATATACCTACTTAACTGCAAACTTCATGGTTTTGTGTATTATAGCGTTTCGTGTGCACTGCCTACCCCATTTGATATAATATGTAGCTCATTAAATAAAATACTCGTAAACACATTGTTGGAAATCTTACAGATATATTCGAGCCAGTTTAGAATTAATTTAGAATAAATACTTTATTTATGTCTGTGTCGCAAGGCGGGGTTCGAAGCAATGTTGACAAAACAAATATCGTTATAGAATGTTTTGAATATTTACAGTCTATTCAAAACGTCTGTTATGTGCTAGTATTGCCCCGTCCAGTATTCATACATGTCAACTGTTCGGTTAGCCCTACAGTACCTTCATTTTAGAGCCCTAGTTGTGCTTACATTGATGAAATGAAACCCAGTTCGTCTTCCGTGCGTAAGTGTACGTAAATTCTGACCATTAATAACATTTACATAAGAGATACACAACCTCGATCAGGAACTATCAATTATGAACTAGAATTTCAACATCTACTAAGAATGTAACTTTCATTTGTATCCACTTGTCCGGTTAGAATACTGTTCCATGATTAGATCAAATGCTATTTACGCTTCTATTATAGTCTATGTTTCCTCTGATACTAAATGAAAGAGTGCATATGTCAAATTCACTAATAATGATACCATATTTTACTGTACCCGTGTGGTGCCGGGTTAGAATAGCACCTCCCCCTTTCTTCCCGTGGGTGTCGTAAGAGTCGACTCTGGGAAAGGGTTAGTGTATTGTGGGCGATGGGCTAGCAACCTGTCACTGCAATATCACGTTTAACCATCTGGTTACCCTGAAATTGCTAAACGTGGCGCTGGATTTTTGAATTCATGTGCTCTGCCTACCCCTCTTGGGAATACAGGCGTGAGAATATGTATGTATGTGTAAAAACGGCAACACTCGGAATGTCATTTTAGTACCTATACCTATCTAAAAAAAAATAAGAACTTCAGTTGGATAATCTAGAAATTGCTCTAAGAATTTTTGTGTCGAACATAACTTTTTTATCAAAATAGTAGGCTAATAGAAATTGAGTTAATCTTGCACAACCAATCGCAATTTCATGAATCATGATTGTCAGTAAAAGTTAAACTAAAACTAACATTTCTTTTATTGTTTATCCGTAATTCCACAGACAGACAGACTTTCGAAGTCACTAAAAATTATACTGAGATAGTATTCATTATGTTAGCATTAGTTACATTAAGCTCATTCCTTTCAGTAGGAACTAAAATAAAATTCAAATTACCTAATTCGACGTAACTTTCACTGCAAGTGGGATTTTAGATTTATGACTCTAAAAATAATTGGTAGCAAAAGTGAACTTGAAGCATAACTGTTATGTAAGCCATGGGCTAATAATTCTGCGAGGTTGCTCCACACAGAGTGCACTGAAGATGGACATAATATTACATCACTGATGGCTTCCTGATATCTCTCGGATGTGGGTTGAGTGTGTTTAGGTTAGTTCTTGTGAACTTTGTTCGGATTTCAGTGTCGGAGACTCGATCGTACAAAACTCTGACGTCTGCGCTGCGCCTTAGTGCTAAGTAACTTTATGGAAGCTTAAATTCAAGGTTATTCAAGGTTTCATTCTATATTCTAGCGGTTTAGGTACTTAACTAAATGTAAACAAAGTTCAATTGTCGGATTAACGTTATGTTTACTACCCACATTTTATATTTTCACATAGTTTAGCAAAGGAATCTTACCTACTTAATATTTATTGATCTGATGGACGTTAGTGTTCTAATTTCGATTGTTTCTTGTATACCTGAATTAAGGAACCCAACAGAACATTTTTTATTTTTGTGCTTTCTTTGCTAAACTATTTGAACATCCAATAAAATGTGGGTAGTAAATAGTAAACATAACCTTATTAAACCTGCGAAATCTGACAGAAAAAAAAAGTTTACATTTAGTTGAGTCAAACATTAAACGTTTAAGAATATACTAATAATAAATGTCTTATGAACAGAGATCGGAAAAATTTGCGACATTGTTTGCCATTATGTGGACATGACTCCAAAATTAATCAAAATGTTATTCAGTTAATTAATTTTTTACATACAAACATTAGGGATGGGCCGAATGTAGAATGGACCGAATTCGAACTTCGGCCGAACATTCGGTATTAAACAACACCGAATACGAAGTTCGGCCGAAATTCGGCCGAACTTCGGTTGACATTCCCGCGCTTTTCTCCAAAGCGGCAGGTCATGACTTGTTCATGCGATCAGTTGCAATTTGATGTTATGACCTTGCCGTCCGCTACCCGCGCTCCCCCGCTTTTCTCCACCGAGCCGGCCGGCCGCTCATTATTGCGTCATCCGTGACATGCGTGATTGATTTGCTATTTTTAATACCTACCTACTTTTTAATACCTATTTCTGACTTTTATTTGCTTAATTCTGACTCCAAAATAAATGTAAAAGTAAATATTGTTTTTAAAAAGCTTATGAAACTAGAACTACATTTTATTCTTTTGACTCGCCCAGCCATGTAATATGATGATGAAGTGACGAATTTCGGCCGAAGTTCGGCATTATGAACCGAATTTCGGCCGAATGCCGAAATTCGGCAAAACCTGCCGAACTTCGGTTGAACCGAATGTAAAACGAATTTCGGCCCATCCCTAACAAACATACATGCATATAATCACGTCTACGTTCTAAAATGGCGTAGGCAGAGCACACGAAACGTGAAATAGACATAACCTTGATTATAGCTATTTCACGTTTCGCAGCCACTTCTACCATCTTTATTTTAATTTTGTACTTGACATGTAATTTGATTCCTAGTCAATAAATACAAAGTTTTTAGGGATGGGCCGAATGTAGAATGGACCGAATTCGAACTTCGGCCGAACATTCGGTATTAAACAACACCGAATACGAAATTCGGCCGAAGTTCGGCCGAACTTCGGTTGACATTCCGGCGCTTTTTTCCAAAGCGGCAGGTCATGGGCGCTCCACACTCTCAAGAGAATCTCGCGAGAACGCGAGAAACGTGAATGTGGATCCACGGTTCTCGCGCGATAACCGTG
>BHDV01065603.1:65033-156508 GCA_005406045.1 Adoxophyes honmai
ATTAATTAGCAGTTTGATTAATTTTGGAGTCATGTCCACATTATTGCAAACAATGTCGCAAATTTTTCCGATCTCTGCTTATGAATAAAAATAAGTAAGTTTTTTTTAAAACTTGAAAATCTTTTACTTGTCTTATTGTCATTGTCACTCACATGGGTCAATGTCATGAAATTGTGTTTCGGTTTTATTTTGTAACCTGCCTTGTTAAGAGGCTGTCTTAACTGAAGACCATTCTGTTCACTTAACTTAAGCAGGTACTTAGCATTTCGAATAAATTTAAATTTGGAACCTTGATCGCTAAGTTTCCTCTCAACCTCTCAATGGTTGGCTATAAGGGATCCCATGGGATTAGTACGCCTTTGTACTTCAGCATCTCATTTGTATTTTGTTTTTTTTTATGTCGTGTTACTTTTTGTACTTTGAAGTGTCTACTTACTTTTTTTACTTGCACTTGAAAGTGGCATTAATTACATACACTTTGAGCTTCAGAATTGGCAACACATCTTGCGAACCTATATGGTAGGTTCGCATAATGTGTTGCCAAAACTGTCTTATGACTTAAAAAAAAACCATTCACCAAACATCCTAAAACCTAGATACAATTTCCAGTCAGAAGAAGAGCAACGCGCCGGCTCGCTCCCCCGCCTACCCTCAATCGCCGGCGCAACCACCGCGCCAGCAGGCCCGGTGAAGTCGGCCCGGTACCGAGCCCCCGGGTTCCGAACGGCCACCCGGGCGGCGTCGGCGCCGGGCCTCCACGCTCCGAGGCGACGACGCCCGCCGCCCGCGACCCAGCAGCCGCCGCCCGCTGCGCCCGCGTCTGCGCCTAGCTTACAAGGTCAGTCTAAATTTAATATCCTCGTAAGTCCTCGCGCGTCCTTTATAAAGTACAAATTATTAGTAAGCATAACAGCTCAATGTGCTTTATTAAATACGAATTATTCAATGGCAAATAAACTTAAAGATTAGGGTACTAAAATTCAACATTTCAAGACGGATATTTTATTAAACTAGGTATTTTGAGTCAGGTTTCCAGCAAGGAAATGGCGTAACATGTACGTATTTTGAAATTGTACTTGTAGGTACTTATGTATTGTAAAAGGGAACGATGTTCAGCCATTTCCAGTAGGTGTAGTTTCTTGTTAACTTGCGACTTTCGAATCATATTGATAAACATAGAAAAATAACCTTCATTAATATCATTGGTTAAACTACTTAATACATATTAACTGATAATGGTAATAAGATAAACAAATTGGTTATAAAACTTTTTGAACATGTCTGGTTTGCGAAATAGACTGCAGGTCGCGAAAACACAAATACGGTCAAAAGCATAACCGCCAAGTCACCAAGTATTTTTCAAAGTTCAAATCATTCTAATTTCACAAGTAGGAAAGTAGGTAAAGATTACTTGCAAATCTTACATGACTGGTTAGGTCAAGTTAATGTTAAATTTGAAAATCGTTCATTGCGAAGTTGTCTCAATTTATTGATGGATGCTATTGTCATTACCTATACCTACACAACCGTACATTTGCTACAAAACGTAGGTAACAGTCTTGCACGTTTGGTTGCAAAATAACAAATGAACTGGTTTTAGTTAGTACTTGAGTTTAGACCTTTGCAAGGTAAACGTCTGATAAATTAATTACTAAGTAGCAAAGTTCCTTTACTTTTGCAAATTTAAAAGCTGCGAAGTTAGGTAGGTTTATTTTACTATTCTCACTTCAGTACACCAACATTGTTATTTTATCAAGACAATCGCACTTACATTCATAAGGTTGGTTGCATTCGTATGATATCGCGGACGTTGCGATTGCAACGTTGTGAAGTGCTTGTATATTCCATTACACTCGAAGCTAGATAGTGCTAAACATATTTTCAAGTGCCCAACACACCACTACACTCCTACAATCAACTGTCTAAGTGATACTAAACACGAACGAATTACCAATAGTTACAAATTGAATACGACCACTGCGTCTGCCGTCACGTACCTAGTTCAAGCTCTTTCATTTGTTAACTGCTTATTCCTGGGTACTATTATTTACTGTGTACCTTTTGCAGCGTTGACGGCTTTATTAAAGGCCTGTTCTGCTGTCCCAAATGCGTGTCAGTTACTTTACCGTAACGAATAGTTTATGCAAATACTTTTGGCAACTTAGCGAAACCAGCCTAGCAAGCATGACGCTGGTAAGACTTGGAACTGTTATCATATAAATGTAGAAGCTATTATTTCGTTATTAACCGATCTGCCTTTAGTTATAAATTATATATGTAGATGTCCGTTTGCTGCATCATGTGGTTGCTGTATACTCAGTATACTAGAGATCACATTCTGTTGGGTCCTCGGCGCCCCAGCTTAATAGTCTAAGTCTCTGAGTGATAAATACGTATGGATCAACCAAGTTGCTGGCATTTTTTAGCCAGGATAATCGTTTCCTATGCTTCTGGGCTGTAACAACTACCTAGTTAGAAGGTTTACTTCAATATAATGTCTAGAGATGTGATCAGTACTGGTCTGTTAATAATAAACTCCCTGTTCTATGCTAATTAGGGGTATAAAGAGTACTGGAAAAGCTAAGGAATCACTGTAACGTGGATGTACATGTACATGTATCAATCCCAAGCAAAGGAACTTCAGATAGTTATAGGTAGATGATCACAATCCCCATAGATCTCCTTGACATTTTGCTTTCTAAGGCTCTCTGTCAACCTATAAATCAAAATGTCAAATTCCAAACAAACGGCATGAGCAATGCACGAGGACAATATCGTGACTGTTATGAAACCTGATAGCAGATGCAGATAACGTGATTGAGACGAATCGCCGTCCACGCATTTGCGAGGTTTTGCCAACTGTTAAATAAACATGATAATAGTTCCGGCATAGACCTAAATTTTTAGAAGTCAAAGAGAAGTTATGGACATGTGACATTTCAATTGATTCTGATTAGTTATACCATTTTTTTTCAATAGCATGAACACTTATCTAAGTGTGGGCAAACCTGTTGTCAAAATTTTTGATAAAGCATAATCATTAACCGTGTAGTATTGAGGAAAACCGTGATATTTGAAACGCCAAGATCGTCGTCCCCGTTCCTAAAAATCACCGTGATTTTGTCATAACTCACTTACATCGCGATATAGCATAAGTTTAGTTTTAGTCCAGTTTCTGTAACAGACAGTACAGTATTTTGCATAGTAAACGAAGCATTCTGATCAATTGTTCGATAGTATTACCTACATTTACCCGACACAGTCACCGTCTGCTTAAGCAGGCGCTAAGGAGGTCAAGCCTCCAGTAACGGCCAATCGACGTTGTTTTTGCAATTGATATCTTTATGCACGGCCAGCGGTAACGTGGAAAGAAATAAGATTAAACGCCGTGAAACCTTCAATGGAATTCCGATGTTTTTGTGCAGTCCTAAGGTTAGCTGTTAAGTGATAGGCTGGTAAATTCTATTAGGAAAGCAGCGTTGCCTCAGAGACTGAAATTTAGAGTTTTAGTGTTAGCGGTCTGTTGCGGTGAAATAAACTTCGATGATAAATTCTTAAGGATGATTTACCCAATGACCTTTGCTCGTCCTTTTTAACCCCGGGGTTTTTAACGGGGTGTTATAATAAGTTTAAGTTTGACGTGTCTGTGTGTGTGTGTGTGTGTGTGTGTGTGTGTGTGTGTGTGTGTGTAAATGTGTATGTATCTGTCTGTGGCATCGTAGCTCCCAAACGGATGATCCGATTTTAATGCGGTTTTTTTTGTTTGAAAGTTATATCAGTCGAGAGTGTTCTTAGCTATGTTTGGTGGAAATCGGTTCAGGTCTTCAAGGTCATCAGGTCATTTGTTTGGTGCGATAAGAATGTTACACGTTCAGTAAACCCATTGGGTTGGGGCTCGTCGGGGGTGTTTTTAATTTTTAATTAATGTTGGTTTTCACCATTAAAACAATAGGTTTTTTTACTAGAAAAAATATGTCGGCTGGTACACTTACGCTTATACATTCCAATACAACCACTGATCTAGTGATTTAGAGGCCATTATGTAGATTTTCTTATGTGGTGTCAGGATAGAATAGCATCTTCCCATTTCTTTCGTGGGTGTCGTAAGAGGCGACTAGTAAGGAAATAGGTTTAGGTAGGCTTCAGGTGACAGGTTAGCAACCTGACACTATTGTGCATCTTCCATCAATTTGAATCCTAAAATTATCCTAAAAATGACTGCTATTTCATGTTTCGTGTGCTCTGCCTACCCTATTTGACAACACAAGCGTATGTATTTTCAACTAAGCTTCTCGAGCATCGGTACCTACCAGATAATGCGTAGATTATAGGCTTCCCTCGGAAAACGCCAATTTGCGTATCATTATAACTCAACCATGTCAACAATCCCAATACTTCCCACAGTTGTAACAGCATTAGTTACGTTGCGAACAGTTCAATTCAACCCACTTAGCATTGCACAGGCTTATTGAAACTAAGTAAAATGTAACAATTTACATAGATTTCTTTGAAAGCCTTACAATTGAAATGGCGTAATGCGTTTTTGCAACGTTTTAGTATCAATTTCGTTGCATTACACTCTTATGTTGTTCAAGAGTCTGCTGTATATTTTCATTTTCGCATCGTTGCAAATAAAATGTTAACCTGCTATTCCAAATTAAACAAAGTGACATAAGGTAAAAGTACCAATGCTCGACGCCTCAACGCCCAGTAGATGACATCCATCTGTCACATGTCTTACTATGACATGAATTTGCAAGTGCCAAGTACTGGGTCAGTGTCGAGCACAGTTACGTTTACCTTAAAATGTAAAAAAAAATATTGGAGATCCCTCCGACGCGAACGCAACAAATCGTTACAATATCGAAGCGTTCGATGACAATTCGGCAATCGATTATCGTACGCTCAAAACAATCGAATCGGCAAGGAGCCAGGTTTTCCTCGGGTTCAACGACCCTTTCGCAAGCCTCCACGCGCCAGTTGCTTGTCACGGCCCGCGACTTTGCCTCCGTCTGCCGTTTTTGGAAACCATAAGTCTTTAATTGAATCGCCAGACCTTAGACGCTAGATCTTAAACTGGCTGATATCTTGTTTTGGACGGACGGGTAGGAAAAATGGCCGCAATGTTGCCATATTTCGAGAAAACAAAACCTGTTTTACAGATTATAAAGCGGTTAATAAGTTGATATTTATTGGAAAATTAGTACGATTTTATTAAGATCAATTCTCAAGAAAAATGCTCGAGTTACTTTGTCATATATAAATACACACAAACACGCCTGTGTTCCCAAATGGCGTAGGTAGAGCACACACAACGCTACATAGACAAAACGATGACCAGTTCACATTTTGTCGCCACTTCTAGCATATTATAATTTTCAGGTTTGAGGTGGCAGGTACAATAGTGACAGGTTGCTAGCCTGTCGCCTAAATTTACCTTAACCTATGTCCTTAGCCGCCTCTTACGACATCCACGCAAGAAATTTAGAGGTGTTATTCTAAACCCGACACCACACGGATATACAAAATAAATATACAGCGGTCAATAATCAGTAAGTATGACTTTAGTGAGATCAACTTTGAAGAAAAATGCTCGTGTTACTATTATCATTATCATGCTGGTATATCTATGGTATGTTTTTCCTTTCTAATTGTCATTATTCTTATCTATCGCACTTCATATAAACGAGGCTATTTCACACGATTGGCATGCCCTTGGCTCATAGTTTTTATTATTACTAAGCGACTGCGAAAACATAGTCTTTGTTTTAAACAACACAATGTACGTTCAGTGAAAGTCGATTGACAATACCAATGTATGTTGTCATGAGATTCAATATCGACCTAGAAATATGGCGGTATTGTAAAAATATGCGCACGCGCCACCCTTTTGTTTTGATTAACATAATAGTTTTTTTAATAAATTGTTCTAAAGACAAAAGTTGTAGGTATAGGTAGCCTTTTAAGTCAAGGTAAGAGCTTGTAATAGATTTAATGCAGTATAATGTAAAACATGTGGTTTGTCGTTTGTTCCGTTGAGGGTTTTTTATGATTAGGCAAAGCTGGATAAAAATTTACCCGGGAGTGTAAGAAATTCAATGAGATGTTCATATTCTAGGCTTTGTGACGTAAGGTAAACGTCCCTGTGCTCGACACTGACCCAATTGTTGTCACTTGCAACCTTATGTCTTTCAGACAGGTGACAGGTGGGTGTCATCTATTGGGCGTTGAGGCGTCAAGCATTAGTACTTTTCCCTTATTGCTCTTAATAACCTGGTTAAACTATACATCCGTTAAACATCCTGTACTGCAAACCATGCTCCACTAACTACTGTCTACAACACAAAATACTTCCCATGAACACATGTACAAGATTTTAAAAAGCCAAAAGTAGACTTCCAATTCGGAACAAGCATAGGAAAGCTGTTCAACCACGCAGCCCACGCTCCGACCGCCACTAAAACAACGGCATTTCAATATTGATAAGTCCGTGTCGTAACGTATAACAGGTCGGCACCAAATATTGACACCTTGTCTGACACGTAATAGTAGCACCTTTCGAAAAGTTCGGAAACCTGTTAGCTGATAACGCTGGCTTGCCAAACAAGAGTTACGAAGAGCACTAGATTAGGATCTGTAACACTTTATGGTATGGTATTCGAGCGCATGACCCGAAAAGTTACGCGGCAGCTTCCGTGTGTTATCAATATTATGATTGACTGATGGAGCATTAGAAACTTTGATGGAATTTTGAGTTCTGCATTTAGTTGAACGTTTTCTGTTTTACTTGTAACTTTGTATTTCCGAATAAAGTCGAGAGAAACTCAAGCTGTGCTAAGAACTTTATGGTTTTCCATTCTGAGAAAGATCTAAGCTTCTGCACATCTTTATTCAATAAACAATATACATAGCATTTATTGAACTACTATTTAATTTTATTACATTTAATATTAATATTTGCAGTGTGATGTGATGTCAGATTTAGAATAACGCCTCTTTTTTCCGTTTAAGTCGTAACAGAGGAGAGGACTAAGGAAGTAGGTTAAGGTATATGTATTTTAGGCGACATGCTAGCAACCTGTCACTGTTCTACCTTTTAACTTGAATCCTAAGAAAAACATGTAATATTTTTCTCTGTGATCCAACCGATTTCATGAAGAATTATAACGTGTCTATTTAAAGACCATGGCATTTGACAAATGTCACTGTCCTAACAGAAAACTTCTCTGTCTCACATAAACGAAACAATGACTGTGACTAAACTTCGTATAAACAGACCTAACTAACCGTATTCAGGTCCCTTACTCCAATATGAAACAATAACCCGCCGTGCCGTTATGAAACGGTTTTTGTCATACTCTACTAGGCCTGATACGTATGGAAATTTGGTATTGTCCTTTGAACGAACCTTGTGCGTTACTTAGACGCGTAAACGTAAGTGATGTAAGCCGAGGAAATGGGGGCAGAGACCTTGTTCCAATCTGCCTAATTCGTTATGATGTTTGTATAAACCATTTGCTCGGAGATTAAAACCTACGCACTTGATGGGTCGTCGAGTTGGAATGGTTTGGTAAAACTTACGAGTATATCAACTGCATGTATAAATAAAACTATGTGGTGCTGGAGTTCTGCTAAGGACTGAATTGCTCTTCTATTGTCTACACTAATATTATAAAGAGGAAAACTTTGTTTGTTTGTTTGTAATGAATAGGCTCAGAAACCTACGACCCCAAAATCCGAAATTTACGCGGACGAAGTCGCGGGCGGAAAGCTAGTGTATAAATAAAACTATGTGGTATGTGGTGCTGGAGTTCTGCTAAGGACTGAATTGCTCTTGCATTCTATATTATAAATTAGAACTATTCAAGGGAGCGGTGTAAGATCAGCTTTTAGACTATGATCCGTGCGTGCCCTATGATTTTCATATTTGTTGTCCTGTTTATTCGGATTATTTTACACTTATGCCATTATTCTTCCTTCCTATTCGTGATTATCCACAATATCCGCAGCTGTCTTTAAAAAATGTGCAGAATCGCAAATAGAAAACAATGGCTGAAGTGCGATATAATACGTTTCTTCTTTAGATTAAAAACACAGACATCTTTTTAGATTATAGGTATCAAAAATGTCCTTAAAATGACGTATGAAGCTCTAAAATTGCAAACAATATCCTCAAGCTACGATAAAATTTTAGTATTATTTATTTAGAGCCGCATTTTAGTCTGGTCTCCAGTTTGCCTCGATATCCTATGGCCGCTCGATCTATTTTCGTCCTAGGCAAGTCTAAAGGCAATTAAGTAAAGGTGTCTGCTTTCCCAAACCTATTTGCCACGTCTAAAGTACTTTTAAAGGTCGAAAACGTAATCGAGCTGTAAATTAATACGTTACCACAGGAACCAGTTTGCTCGTGATATCATCTTGCTTTTTGTACCTGTATTGTAGTCCTCTCCATTTACGTGGTCGGCAAACCGCTTGGCTCTGAGCTCGTTTTTAGACACCAATCCTTAAATTAATAATCAAACAAAATGTTTACTTATTTACACATAATTACTAATAACTTGACTTGTACCCGTGTGGTGTTGGGATAGAATAACACCTCTCCGTTTGTTCCGTGGATGTCGTAAGAGGCGACTAAGGAAATAGGTTTAGGTATTCTTTAGGCGACAGGCTAGCAACCTGTCACTATTCTACCTCTTACATCTGTTTTCAACCCCAAAATTATGCTTGAAGCGGCTGCGAAGTTTGAAATATTCATAATCATGGTTATGTCTATTTCACTCCGTGTGCTTTTACCCCATTTGGGAACATAGGCATTATTATATGTTTTTATGTATGTTGACTTGTCTAGCGTTGGATTTTATAACTTACGCGAATGCTTGAACCTTCTAGGAACCTTGGTATCCATTAAATATACAGTCGTGACGCATATCTGATACAATACTGCATGCTGATGTACACGACTACTAGCCTTGAGACTATGCCATGATTTAAGACATTTAAGTGAATAAAACAAATTAACGTCGGATCATGCTTTAAAGTGATGTTAATACTCGTTAATCATCCCATATAAAGAGTGATCCCTTAATTGTCGAAACCTAATAAGGATCCGTCGAGCAAAACTAAAATTTGTAACTAGTTTTTAATCTCTGGCAGATTTAACGATTTCTTTCTAAAATGTTATGTAAATTGAACTGTCTGCATTAAACACATCAGTAGCTAAAATATATCATGATACATTAATCTATTATTAAATCAATGCAGTGACATCAATGTGTTAATTTTAGGTTACCTAATTGTAAATTTCTAGGATCTTTTCCAACTTTCTTTGTCTACTTTATTAATTTCTCAAAAACTTTATAGGTACCATCGAACCAACTGATTCCTGACCCACCGCAAAACGTTGTCACAATAAACGCCATAAAGATTTCCTTTGTCAAGCAATGCAATGTCACTATGACGTTCACAGTGAATAGGTTCTATTGTGGGTCAAGAATCAATTGGTTCGATGGTACATTGCATAACAATTTAAAAATTCGATCAATCCTTTAGGCGACAGGCTAGCATCTTGTCACTATAATACCTCTCCCATCTGTTTTGAAACATAATATGCTAGAAATGGCTGCAAAGCGTGAAATAGTCATGGTTTTGTCTGGAATTCCTATTTTAAAGTAGCAAGTCTCTCAAATTTCAGTCACTCTGGACCTCAAATAAAGCAGTTGCGTCCGTTCACGTTGCCTTGACTTTCCGTGCACAATGTAAGGTCTCTGGTAATAAATAAACTCGTTATTTACAAACCACGAAACATGTACACGATATTACGCTTCTCAGAGTTCCTTGGTTATTTGTACAACTGGTTTGAGTTCGCTAAATAGGACGCGTTTTGAATAACTAAAAGCTTTGAGGCGTAGTTAGTATTTTGTTCCAGGTGAGATAGTATTTTAGATGAGATAACCTTAGTGAATCACGAAGCGTATTGATGGTGGTAGTAAAATTTAAACGAGTGTTCTATTTATAGCTTCCATATTTAAAACATCGCGCATATATTCCCAAATAGGGTAGGCAGTGTAAACGTAACGATACATAGTCAAAGCCATGACTATTTCTCGTTTTGTAGCCAAAACTAGCATATATTTTAGGTTTTAAATTAATACGTTCGCGTCCGGCAGCGTTTCACTAAGCCCTTAAGCTATGCCGGGCGAAATTATCGTGGTCGGGAGTACGAATAACAGAATAGATATGTGTCACTGGCATAGGAGTAAGAATTTTTTGGTCACAGACGTTGTGTCACCGGACGCGAACGGGTTAAGAGGTAAGATTCTAGCAGGTTGTTAGCATGTGGACTAAAACGTGTCTAAACCCATTTCCTTAGTCACCTCCTACGACTTCCACGGAAGAGCTGAAGATGTGTTATGCTAAACCCGACACTACATACACGGCCAATCAAAAATTTTAAGGCTTAATTTATCTATTATAGCCGCTTTAATCTTATGAAAATTATATTCACTCTCAACTATTTTATTCTCGTTTGGCTGCACGCGCTCTAAGAATATTATACTAATCTATCAAATTATTTTCTGCCAGCAAAGGAAAGTAGAACATCAACTATGAATGAACAATCGGTATAGCTTATCATATTTCGAACCGGATCCGAGGGGCATGTTTAATCGATTTAGTAATTGAAAAAAATGTTAGATAATATTCGTGTCGCAACTGTGGCACTGGCACCACAGCTTAACATTTGCATTTGGCAATACATAACTGGTGCCATACTAAACAATAGTTCAATATGAATTAAAAATGCTTATATTAGTTGGGCGATATTAGTCGCATCTACAATTGATGGTAACTTAACAAAAACCTTTCATTTCTTCTAAAATCGTCTACTAAGACAACTACTTAGTCAAAATGGCATTATTCTGATATAAAAGCGTGGTTCTTATGTTCAAGCACCACATCCAATGTCTTCTGAGAAATATGTTCCGCTTTTAAAGTTGACATAATGACATTCCACTAACGCGAAGTAGAATGGTCGCCGACCTTAAAACAGCGCCATCTTTTATGTAGTCATGGTACTGTGCTCTCCAGTCAAACGTCACAAGCTTATTTGATGCGGTGGACCAAACTGGAACTAATGCCGCGACCATACCAAAGTCTCAAACAATATTGCCCAGCAGCACCACCAACACTGGTTCAGATAACTTTGTAGCTCTTACAAAGTAGAGAGAAACTGCTACCAAACTAGGAAGTAGCAAAGTGGCTGCTCGCGTTTGAATTATTTTTTCCCCGATGTTATGGCCGTTATGGTGATTAGCTTATTGACGTGTAAATGCTTTCACTTCGGCTTTTACTTATAAATGTTGTTTCCACCGATCGATCTATTAATCGGAAGAATTTATTACTTCCGTTGCAGTAGTACTGATTAAAGCGTTAATAACTTAAAGATAATTAGATTGCATATTAATTGAAAATGCTTAATTCATTTTTGCGAACACTTTCTACCGAGATCACATCCTGTCAAATTAAAATTACTTATATAAAACGTAATTGCAGGTCGCGCGGTTAGTTAAGATCGCTCAGCAAAAGTGGAAGGGGTATGCGCAGTAATATTTTTTAGATCTATCCGGTATCCGAGGAGGGTGGACGGCGACACGTTATTGGTAGACCGATGCGCCGATTACCCCCACCAGTTTCGCCGAGCGATCTTAAACCAGGGCGTGATTATACTAACTAGTAATTATCTTCTTGATATGACTCTGAGCGTTTAGTTTACGATATCAATTGTGTTATTAGCACAAATTATAGCATCATTGCGTTAAGTATTCGCATAGGCTGGCATAAAAAAATCCAAGTACAGTCGTGTCCTTAAGATCTCGTAACTTTAAAGCCTATTGAGATAATTCTTCGAAGGCTACAACAAAATAATGGCAATATAATAACCATTCGAGAGGCACTGAAATGTCATCAACCGCGTACGAGCAAATGTCGAAAACATTGGTAAACATTAACAGTGTTGAAATTTTACACCGCAGATACCTAATGTGTTTTCGATATTGTTGTTTTTAAGTGTTGGAAGTTGAGCTATTTGTTACTTTACACTGAATTTTAGTTCACTTTTTACAGAATAGAGGTACTAATATCTTGCATAATCAGTTCCATGTTTAAGACGCATACATACATATTCTCACGCCTGTATTCCCAATGGTAGGCAGAGCACATGAATTCAAAAATCTAGTGCCACGTTTAGCAATTTCAGCAGGGTAACCAGATGGTTAAACGTGATATTGCAGTGACAGGTTGCTAGCCCATCGCCCACAATACACTAACCCCTTTCCCAGAGTCGACTCTTACGACACCCACGGGAAGAAAGGGAGAGGTGCTATTCTAACCCGGCACCACACGGGTTGTTTAACCGGGAACCATGTTTAAGAGATGGTACGAAATCGTCTTTCATGGAGGCATAGCGGCGATATTCTTCAGAAAATCATGTCAATTTACGTATTTGTCTACTTAACATCGCCTTAACAATACCAAAATGTGATCACTGTAGTCTTCGGCCAACTAACCTGCCAAGATTTTAAGTGGTGGGGGTAAATTCGCGCATCGCTTTATGATCGCTTTACACGGGAAAAGTGGTACGCGAATTGCGACTGACTATATCTCTCACGGTAACTAGAGATGTTTGATATTGACAGATACAGTGTTCGGCTTTCAACTTAGACGCAAACGTCAGACAAACAATCAATCGCGCGATAAACGCGACATGTTATCATCGAACGTCATAAGGCCCCGCGGAGACGACAGACTATCCGCGACGGACTTTTTAGTCTGTGAACATTGAACCTATGGAATTATATGCATTAACGCACACGACGCGCAAAAAATCCGGCGTACAATGCAATGCAGACGTTTTGTGCGCCGCAGTCGTCTGCGTTCTCCCTTAAACAAGTTCAGCACCTGTCAATGCCGAGCACTGTAGTCACTATCTCGCGCGCGTTGACGTGCCCTAAGGTAGTTCTACTCGAGAACCTGCATAAAAAACTTTTTCTTACCATCAAGATAATCGCCTTGCATCTCCCTCTTGTGCAGCCAGTGTGAATAGGAAACGTTTTTAAAGTAAATAGTTTGAAATTACACAGGAGTGGTCGCGCACCGTGCAAGAATGCCTTGTTTCTCAATGATTCGTACCGTTATCTGTCGTTCATTTAAATCACGTACCGTAACTGTAGTAAACTGTCTTTAAAAAGGTAAATCTTCAGTTAGAAAAGCATCTTGCTTTACAATGGGTTTTACCGCAGAACCAAAATTTGGCGAGTGGTCAGCGGTGAATACAGTCAGACACACTTCTATACGTTTTTAAAAATTTCTGCAATCTGAATGCATTTTGTTTTGTAAAAATAACTGTTTGATATTATCTATTTTTTAGAATCTAGTTAGGACAGTAGTGGCAGATAGGTATACCTAGTCGCCGTGCTAAGACGGTAGGTTTTCGACAAATAAAAAAAATCGTAGACATTTTCATTGGTTGGGTCTGTGCGTAAATTCTGAAACATCTGAGTAGGTATAAATAATATTGTGACAAATAAATCACAAACCCACATTCCATCTCTGTTTGTTTGTCAACTAGTAGAGACGGCATCACCTTTACAACATACAATCATGCCCGTGTTTCTAAATCGGGTAGGCAGAGCACACGAAACGTGACGTAAACAAAATCGTGACTTTTTCCTGTTTCGTAGCCAGTTTAGGCATAATTTTAGGCATAACAGATGGAAGAGGTATAGTAGTGATAGGTTGCTAGCTTGTCGCCTAAAACATACCTAAACCTAGTCGCCTCTTACTACATCTACGGAAGAAATGTCGAGGTGTTAATCTAAACCTAAACCCGGCACCATACAGAACGGAACTTACCTGCACAAAAATAGAAAAATCCCACTGCAAATGTGAAATATTTCCTGTCATTACATTCCACACAAGCAACGACCATAGACGTCATAATGAGACAGTGTGGTCCGAACCGAGGCGACAAGTATGATTTCGATCTCGACTGCATGCAGCAGCAACAGACGATGTGCCGTCGACGACACTGCTGGTATCTATGCATTTGTATGAAGTAATATTCAAGGATGTGTCGAACAGCAAACGTCACGTCGGACAATTGCAGATCAGTAATATCGTTGACAGTGGAGCGTCAACACATAATCCTAAAAACGGCAATCACACAAGTTGTTCGCATAATGCGGTCGCCGTACCTGTTCTAAACTGCATCGGTCAAATAACGTCGGCTATACACTAAACTGTCCGCCGACCGTAGTCATGTAGTCAGGCTATGAGACAACTGCCACTCGCTGAATGCGTTCTATCGTGTTTTTTACATTTTTGGGGTCGCCGCATAAAGCATGCGTCAAATTTCTCAGACTTATTGCAGCTGCACGTTGTCTGGCCATTTTATGAATGAAGCTTACTTTGAAATTAAGTTGAAAGTCAGCATGGCGTAAGGGCTATCTTCGGATGACGTCCGTATTGAAAGTGCGATCAAGATCGTAAGCATGATCGCAGTAACATGACGCATCGACGTGTCGTCCACGTACGCTGCTGCCATATGACGTCGAGATCGAAATCACACCTCAGTTGACGCAACCACTGACGGCATAGACAATAGAGTACAGTTCCGTCCTCTGACCGTTACAATCGCAATTTTATCACGATTAGTGCAAACTCCCTTTAATGTTGGCTTTGATTAATTTGGGGCGTTACGCAAGAATTAAGTGCGGTTATGTTGGTTGCATTACGAGTACCTTCCGAGTTTGATCGTATTAATTGCCTATGTAGATGTAAGCCTGTTTGAGAAACTGCTCTGAATAAGTGTTCGTGCGTATGCAGATTGTGCACATGCGCATGCATGAGCTGATTAAGTAGCCACTCTGAGTTAACTGTTAGCGTTGGCCGTTGGATGTAGCTGTTCAAACAAACTGAACTATTTCATGGGATATTTCCGCGATCAAAATATTCAACCATTGCCCAGATTGATCAGAGAAAAGTTTAGATGTGTGCTTTCGAATTTGTGAGACAGTTTTGTTTCGGTATGTGTTTATACAGACGTTACATGAGATATATATATCGCAACTCCGTCTGCGTCGATTACTATCGCAATCCCACAGCATCTATGTATTTTCCTGGGATAAAAAGTAGCCTATGTTATACCTAACCCAGGGTGTCAGCTTCGTGCGTACCATATTAGATCAAATTTGGTCCAGGGATTTGGACGTGACGAGGTAACAAAAATACACACTCACTTACTTTCGTATTTTTAATATCAGTGTCCTCTTACCTAGATGGTTACACCGACAAAATGCAGTGCATAGGCCCATATTGCTCCTGAACATGTTTAGGCGTAAAAATATTACCGTCTCTTTCTATCGTTAACTGCTTAACGTAGACATTTCACTAGGTCTCCCCGGGGTACCTAAACTACGGACTGATCCTCTGCGAGCATAGGTACTCTAAAGATGTTGCCCATATAACTGGTGAATGAATTGTTTACTTTTTTCATGAATGCATTGTACACACTAGGCTCAAACATTACAAACCAGTTTTATCTTAACACATGGCCATCAAACTTGCGCAAGAGTGTTATCGTACCCAGAACTATAATCGGCAAGATAAGGCAACACTGGTGCAATATGCAGTTAATGAGCTTTTGTACCAAGAGAATGCGTCGTTGAACGGCCGCCTGAAGATTGTGTGTTGCGTAGTTTTCTAATTATACTTACTGCATTTGGTCGTGTGCTATCTATCATCTTATACTTCTATGGTCTTACGTGTTGCACTTTAAGTTGTAGATTTATTGTGAGTTTTATGCTGTTTTGAAACCTGTCCTTACCTTTCGTTTGGCGTCGCTCAGGTTCGCCTGTTAAGATTGCGTTAAGATATGCTTTTCTTGTGAAATTTATTTACGACTTTTTACCAATAAAAACCAATGTACTCGTATAGAAACCTATTCAAAGGATAAATAACTTCTGCCATGGTCAACGACTTCCATCGTGCAAACGACGTAGCTGACACAGTGACGTCGTCAGTAAACAAACAAATGTGTGCAAGGAAGTGCGTTCTACGAAAAAATAATGGCCAACTTAAAAATAAGGCATGCTTAGACTTAAAAATTGATTACTGCGCATACCCCTTTTACTTTTACCGAACCATCTAACTCATCGCAGAATACCTGTTGCCGATCAATTCTATCCTTTAGTTAGCAGATCCATGCCAATATTCTTAGATGCTTTGCGTTGTACTTTCCCGCAGAAATTATGAGTTTCGAACTCATACATACTTGGACAGTTAGTTTCTTTTGTCAACGCATGCGCTGCTCTCACATGGTTAATATTGTCATCATCGTTAACGTCATCAGCGCTATTGACGGCGCGTCATCGTCATTCAAGTATAACCGGGTTATTTCTGTTACTTGCTCTACGAAAGAAACTTTTTGGAATGACTTCGGCTATGGGTATTATGTCCATAAATAAACATCTGGTGGATCTTCGTCTTTCAAAAATTACCAATACTCATTTAGCTCGAGCCTTACCAACAGATTTAACGTAAGTATAATAAATATATTACATCCGCGGAAATCGGATTGTTGTCACAACCCGCATAGATGCCACACAAGAATTTAAAAAAGAAACAGTTGAATGTTACTTTAATGTCTGAGAGAGCCGCGGTCTCATCTCATGTCTATTAGTCTAATGGTCAGAAGTAATTAAACATACTTGTATTCAACGGGGAAGTTACATACCACCTTGGATTGATGGGTTAAATAACAGTTACGAAACACAATGTCATAAATATTACGTCCGAATGAGCGCCCTTTGACTTTTAACGTAAGTCCGACGTAACCAACCTTTCAGATATATAATTGGCCTATTAAAGGGAAATTCGGACAGTTAGACATAATCAAGCATTATCTTATGGTCTTCTAATGAGTTAAGCAGAGTGATCAGTACGCATTATCGATTTATAATTGGTATTGGAATCCGAGTGGAAATGAAGTTATTTGAAAGTTGATTATGGTCCCTATTGCCCTTTTAGTTGCAGCTGTCACTGTAATTTTAATTTGTGTTTTGTAAAGAGTATTGTACTGTTGTCTCTCATGTTCCTTCACTTGTATTGGTGACTTCGTGTCAAACACTGTTTTACTAGTTCAATGCGAAAAACTTGAAATTTTCATTTACTTCCATGAAATTTATATATGTAGAAATACTCCTTTAACGGTTCCGTTTCACCCAGATTACAAGTATGTAGTCACACTTAAAATCCCATTTTATTTGAACTGTTACTGTTTCATTCAACGACATAGGACATATCTGATCCAGTGTTATTCTTCAAAGTACTCACAAAAAGAACAGAAAGTCAAAATAAAATAACACATCTCTATTTGTTCCGTGGAGTTCGTAAAAGGTCGACTAAAGAAATGAGTTAAGGTATATTTTAGGTCACAGGCTAGCAATCTGTCACTAGCTACGAAATGTGAAATAGTCATGGTTTTGTCTACACAGCGTTTCGTGTTCTCTGCTTACCTGATTCGGGAATATAGGAGTGAATATATTCCCGAATGCTGACATCAAGATGTCAAATTAGCCATCATTAATAGAATTTTGATAACATCCCAAGCTTCCTGTTCAATCCCACTCCATCAGAAACCACATTATACTTGTTTAGTTGCAAACCAGTAAAGGCTATTCGCGATCGCGTCCACTTTCTACAGCCATGGGAAAACGTTCATGTTTGCGTCTACTGCTTTCTACTGCTGCGTTTAATTGGAATTTTATACGTGTTGCTGCTTCATTACGCTGGCTGTTGACAATCCGGGAAGCAGAAGGAATACCTTTAAATTCGCAAGGGTAGACTTTTCAGGGTTACTGCCCAAATGTTTTTGGACCCTAATACTAGGTTTGTCCGTCCGTCCGACACCAGGATGTATCTCAAGAACCGCGACCTGAACTGTCTAGCAGTTTAAGTTGTCACTTATGTATTTTCAAAATACATAAGTGACAACTTTTTTTGTTTTCGCTAGAACAACAAATACTAAAAAGAAAATTAAATAAATTGGGGTGGCAACCGCACAAAACACACTTTTTGCCTGTTTTTGCTCGATAACAGCTAGGCTCGTTTACCTAGTCCTTACGAAACCTAGCGCGAATCCGCCTCGCACTTGGCCAGTTATTTATAGAACAAAATAATGTAAATCCATGCGGGCATTGTGAGTAACAATACTGACAACTGATATTCTAATAAGCATATATGCAAATGGGTAGGTACTTAAAATGTTTTGTATAATTTTATCCACGTTATCTTTTATGGTTCTCTAATCTTATCTTTAATCGATTTAATATCCGAAGATGGATCAAATTGCGATTAGAATTTATTATTGAGCATTAATTTATATTTAGCCTTTACTCGAACATTTCGACCTCGGAATCCTTGACCGTTAGTAAACCTTTTTATTGACTTAAAATATTAAACATACTCTTCGCAAATGACTTTCTATGTTAGCAAAAACTTGAGCGTATGTTTAGAGCACACATAATGAGCAAGATTCGAGGCTATTACAAATCCATTAAAATATGTTCTGTTGAGTAATGTATGCTATTAAGTACTATAACTATTAGATAACTTAATTCTTCAAACCTTATAAAATATTGAGTATATTATTTGCAAAATAGCAAGTACCTACTGGTTTAAAGTTGATATGATAGTGACAGGTTACCAGCTCGTCGCCTAAAATATGCCTTAACCTATCCTTAGTCGCCTCTTACGACATCCACGAAAGACATGAAGAGGTGTTATTCTAACCCTGACACGGCGGTTTTTATTTTGTTGCTGGGATATTGAATCAGATGCGTTTTTCAATCTGCTATGACCGATTCCGCGTTGATATGTGCATGTGCAACCCTTAGGTTATGACGCTTGATGAATTATTGCCAGATTAAGTTCACGATCCATTAAGCAATATTGCTAGTATTTGCCAGTTTTGCCGCCATATATCAAATCAAACTCCCGAGATAGGGCGCTGCGCGCGCACCGAACTAGTGGACTCTTGCGCCTGCCGCGACCGTTCGACACGCTCGCGCCGATTGCGGCTCAGGGCTGGCGCGTAGGCATTATTATACTTTACATACTGATATAGTGGTTGACAAAAAACTTAGTCAGTTTTTTTGTGGTGGAGGTAAGTTCGCGCATCGCTTTTTCGAGGTAGAAGCACTTGTTTTTACCAGTAAACGTTTATTCAACTTTTATACAAGTTTTCCTTCGTAAAAGCAATTCCAAGTCACTGACGTTAACTGAAAATTGGATCTATGGTCCCCCTTTCTTCCCGTGGGTGTCGTAAGATTCGACTCTGGGAAAGGGTTAGTGTATTGTGGGCGATGGGCTAGCAACCTGTCACTGCAATATCACGTTTAACCATCTGGTTACCCTGAAATTGCTAAACGTGGCACTGGATTTTTGAACTCATGTGCTCTGCCTACCCCTCTTGGGAATAAAGGCGTGAGAATATGTATGTATGTATGTATGTATGGTAGGCTAGGAATCAATTGGTTTAAGTGTGCAGACGATTTCAGAGTACCTTCCAACTAAATAAAGAGATAAAGGAATAGACAAGTACACATATGACAGTAGGTAAATTAATAAAAGGTATCACAACAGTCAAACATTGATTACATACCCAGAAAAAGCGGTATGTTATAAATTTGTGAAAACCCACATCAAAACATTGCTCATTGAACATAAGTTTCAGTGCAAAAAATTTCGCGACTTTCACCTCCGAATTAAGAAATAAAAGAAAGCGCAATTGCCACCCCTGCGTATACATAATCGTATCTAATCTATGAGTTATGGACATCGCATGTTCCGGCTAGGCATTGAGCATAAGTAGTCTAGCACATCAGGAAGCTGTGCAGAATGTCGAACAGTTGTAGCACAGAATAAGTACTATTACTTAGGTACGCAAAGACCGTAGCTACACGCGATATTTTTCATGACGGTCGTCTATCACGTACTGAGTGAGAAAATAGATTTTTTGAGTTACTAATTTCTAGTGTATGCGCTCATATATAATAATCGCGAAGTCAACTCTAAAATATTCTTTCAACTCTACTCATGGTACGGACAGCTGCAGAGAAACGTAACCCCCCAGCAATGAAACTTTGTAAGGGCGGGGGGTTACTTTTCTCTGCAGCTGACTGTACATACAGCAACGCAGAGTATGATTTTATGTAATTAAGCCTTTTTGTAAGTATCTATAGACCTGCATGTATGTTGCTATCGCATATGTTTTAAATTCTAGTTTACGATAAGGTTGATAAAAGAATCAGGCCATAAATATTTGTTTGCGTCAATTATGGGGAATTACAGCATTTTTACATTATAGCCTAATAAAATAAGGTTAATTAAGGTAAGAACCTCGGAATTTCGAGATACCCAGCTGGAAGTTTTGTAAATATTTGCATATTGAGGCCCTAAAAGTTGTCTCAAAACCTACATATTCTAGGGTGTGAGCGACTATTAAATTTCAAGGTCAAAAGTCACAAAAATCTGCTTTTTGCGCTTCTTTTGCAAATATCTCATTTCCTATGGATTTTTGCTATTTGTGTTTCTCATCAATATTGTAGAATACTAAATTCTCTACAAGTTTTGTTTTTTATTTTTTTTATACGGTGAACCGATTACGAGATAGAGGGCGGAGAGCGCGCGGTCATAACATCACTTTGGGTCGACCGGTCTCCGATCGAAAACGCGCCAATTTATACTTGATGAACTATCGATAGATCAATGATTATAAATATTTGAATTATTAAATCAATGTGGCTTTGGGTTGGCTGCTGACTGTCTTCGTTTTTTGGCGTAAATTAGAAGATGTGTCCCTCTACCCTGGATTTTTGCAATTATAGTTGATTTTTTTCTATGTACCAGACCAGCTGGTTTTCGATTTTTGACGTAAAATGAGGTGACCCACTAAGTTCAATATTTTTTGTAAAGGAGGTATGTCGATTTCGACAGTAGTTTGGTTGGGCTCTAGTGCTTTCTAATCAGGGTCACCAGGTACTCCAGATCTTCAATTATCCCAGTTTCTATATTTTTCCCTTTATGTAGTCATTAATCCCTAATTCTGTACCAAATTTCAGCTTTGTGAGTTTATGGGAAGTAGGTACTAGTTCTATTTTGATGATCATGAGTGAGTGAGTGAGTGTCGAAAATGCGAAACTTTGCTTTCGTTTAACTTCGGTACTAAATGACCTGCTGATTTGAAATTTTGGATTTTAAGTATGTAATTATAGCTTACTAGATGACAAAAATTTCAGCGTTCTGGTCTTATCCAGAAGTGCTCAAATAGGTGCCTGAAAACGCGGCGAAATGGATCCAGTAAAGGATGGTACGGCAGTCCTTGCTTCGCGCTCGACTTGGTGGGGGCACGGCCGTGCCCCCGACCATCAACTTCTGCAGCATTTTGAAGTTTTACAATATCTGTGTCGTTTTGGCCATCGAAGTACCCAAGGCCTTAAGTGATGCTGTGACCGCGCGCTCTCCGACCTATATCTCGAAAACGGTTCACCGTATTAAAAAAATTAGACGCAAAATTTGTAGAGAATTTTGTATTCTACAATATTGATAAGAAACACAAATAGCAAAAATCCATAGGAAATGAGATATTTACAAAAGAAGCGCAAAAAACAGATTTTTGTGACTTTCGACCTTGAAATTTAATAGTCGCTCACACCCTAGAATATGTAGGTTTTGAGACAACTTTTAGAGCCTCAATATGCAAATATTTACAAAACTTCCAGCTGGGTATCTCGAATTCCGAGGTGATTTCCTAACCTTATTAGACTATTATCTTTTCAAACAGATTCTAGTATATCAGGTGTCAATTTATGAAGCGTAAGTGATAAATATATGTTATATGTATGAAGAAAAAAGAACATTAATTATTGTAACTCTGAAAAGTATAATTCTGATATTAGACAATAGCTTGTTAAGAGTATCTTGTGCATCAAGTGATTAGGACACAGAGTCCGCCACTGGGACATTAAATGTACATACATACATACATATTCTCACGCCTGTATTCCCATGAGGCATGAGGGGTAGGCAGACCACATGAATTCAAAAATCCAGTGCCACGCTTAGCAATTTCAGGGTAACCAGATGGTTAAACGTGATATTGCGGTGAAAGGTTGCTAGCCCATCGCCCACAATACACTAACCCTTTCCCAGAGTCGACTCTTACGACACCCACGGGAAGAACGGGGGTGGTGGTATTCTAACCCGGCACCACACGGGGGCACACATTAAATATATTCTTTGTAAAACCATTACAGGTGAAATTTTCTTAAGTACTTACCCTACGGTAGGTGTAATCTCATCCCTTTAAAGTAGAACTTATGGGCATAAAATGAAGCTGCCAAGAGGTATCCATAAATTATGTTGTATACCTTTGTCTACTTACGTGTAGCTTTTGTCTGACATTTTACGTGGCTTTCCACATGTATGAGAAACCTAAAATTTATTACAACGTGTTTTTAATTTGGACGAAGAATAAAGTTTCTCACACTTAAAGTATTCTTAGTACGTTGTCACTCGTATTTTTAACACTTTCGTTTATTATCACGTGTGCACATGTCGTTAAAATACCACGTAACCGCTATTTTTAGGGTTGTCAAAAATGCATTCATCTGAAAAAGATTGGGAACCCCTGCATTAATCTGTTGTGTTGACAGTTTACGGAACTATGTAATAGATTAGAAATTTCACAAATAGTTTTTTTTACAGTACCTACAATGTAAGATGATACTGATCCACTGAAAATGGTATTTAGTTTAAGTTCTGTTGTTGAGTTTTTGTCTTTTTCTTGCGCACGTTGTAATGCTAAAGTCTAGCAAACTACATATAAATGCAATAACATTCATTGACATATTGTTAAAAAAGTCATTTTAACCCGAATCCAATGATACATGGTTTTTATACTTTTTATACAAAGTCCATACATTTTTTTGAGAAATGGCCATTACTAACATGCGGAAAATTTGCAATGACCCGCCGTGGAGGTCTGCCATTTGGCGTATTTTTATCAAAATGGCCGCCGTATTTCACTCGTTAGAGTTGCCAGTTTAGAGTTAGGGTCAATTCCCACCAAAAGAGCAGCGCAGCGCGGCGTAGCGCAGCGACCCGCTCCGTGGAGAATGCGCGACGATTCCTGCGACTGTTCGAGAAGCCGCTGGAATGCGTAGGAAGTCGCTGGAATTTACATAATTATTGACATATTGTCATATGTATTGACAGCGGCCGTCGCGACTGCTCGAGCATCCTCGGGCATTCCAGCGAAGGCTCGCGCAGTCGCGCGGCTTCGTTTATGGAATGCGTTGTTATTACCATGGATACGCGGGCATGCGCCCGCATCGTTAGAGTTTCTCATGCGATAGTAAGTCTTATTGTAATGAAAATAAAGTTGAAATTCTCATTCCACGGAGCGGGTCGCTGCGCTACGCCGCGCTGCGCTGCTCTTTTGGTGGGAATTGACCCTTATCGTCTGCGTCCACCACAGGCATCTACGTCACTTCCGTAAGGATTTTGTTTTGCCACACTTTCCTAAACCGTCAGCGCGTGACGTATTCCAGCACAGAAGCCCATTGTTCTTGTAATGGCTACCTTTGATTTTCTAATTAGTATTTATTGCAATTTGAGGTCATGGCCGTTACATCTGTTGATTGTTTAAGTTTGCTTGCGTTGCAAAAGTGTTGACCTCATCGGCTGTAGTACATATTAGAGTTCCAATCGACCGTTGCATTGAAAATTAGATTTGATGTGCGTAGATCTGACGCAGTCGATTATACGACGACTGAATGAGTTAAAAGCCATCTTTTTGCGGTGGCGACGGATAGAGATGAGTCACGAATCAGCCAGAAACATGTCGAGCTGATCTTTGTATAAAGACGTGAGTTAATCCGTTTTATTCCACTTCGAGTGGGTCTCACGGTAACTTTATGTTTAAATTAGAGGTACCTATAAAAGTTACATATTGTTAATCTGTCGTCTAAAACGTACGTACGTATTTTAGGTTGAGATATGTTTTAGTTTAGGCGACAGGCTACTATCCTGTCACTATTATACTTTGATGTTAAAACCTTACAAATAGCCAAATATGGCTACGAAACATACACATGGCTACGAATAGTCATGATTTTAATTATAAAAGCCTACCACACTTCATCCAACCGCCCCTCTGCTTGCCAAATGTCCTGGATGCTTTCTCCTAGCGGATGCCGCAACAGACGATTTGATGCTAATGACAAATGATTCTATGGCAAATGATAAATGATTGCGAGCGCACGGCGCAGTTCCCTGCGGTTGCATTAATGCTACCGTTTTGCATACGAGCCTTCGCGGTTGGTTTCTTGACGACAATTACGTCATTTCGATGGAAAGTACTTTTGGTCATGTGAATGTTTTTTTAGACTTGAGATTTTGTATTTTCTGTGATTTCTTGCATCACACCAAAAGAGACGTGCTAATATCAAACGCGCGCAAATTTTGAGGCTTTGAAGCATAGTCTGTATCTTTTTTACGTGCGTAACAAATAGTATTTTTAAGATCTCTGTATTCTCTGTATAGGAAATGTTTATATCTTGGCCCCGAAGGAAGACGAATCAATGGAGTGGCTGAGCGTAGTGTTTGAATACTTACTAGTTCTTGCGAGTAAAAATATACATTCAATGATTATCTTTTACACATTTTATAGAGTATATCAACGGTGTCTGAAATATCAAGTATTCGTTTGAATATTATTGAATAACAACTAAGTATGTGGTGTCGGGTTTAAAATAACACCTCTCTACTTCTTCCGTAGATGTCGTAAGAGGCGACTAAGAAAATACGCTAGCAACCTGTCACTGTTTTACCTGTCAACTCAAAACCTAAAAAATATGCTAAAATTGGCCACGAAACGTGAAATAGTGACGGTTTTGTCTAAGTAGCGTTTCGTATGCTCTGCCAACCCCAATCGGGAATTCAGGCGTGAATCCCTATGTAATAATCATGTAATGTTTTAACCTTTTGTGATTCTTACTCATACTTACCTATCACTTAGTGGAATTTAATCACGATGTTTATTTTTTTATTTTAATACAGTTTTAATTATCTCGAGGTGGTCTTTTCGTGACCACGGCCAGTGTAACGATGTCGAAATGTCGAGGTAATTAAAAAAGTATTAAAAAATGGAAATAATGTCATTTGAGTCCCGCTAAGTGATAAATAAAGTGATTATTCTAAAATAACTCAACCTAAAAAGTGAGAACAAATATCTTTAACACACGCAACGTTTAAGTTTAATATCTATAAAATTAGGTAGTAAATTTAACTATTTCATTGTAATTAACGAAACACGACCGTTTCCACTAAATTGCGGTTCCGTTGATTGAACTAAATAATGACTCAATTACATCGAATACCTGTGTATTTCACTATGATTTATTGATGTTGTTTAGGTAACAAACACTTTTTTGTTAATGTGTTTAAAATTAAACAAAGTATGATTGAAATTTCGATGAACAATAAATTAGGTCCTTAAGAGGAAATGGAGCGGTCATATTTTGTATGGAAACGTAGTCCCCTGATTCCTCACTGGATATTACCCGTAGAACAATGATTTTTTACATCAACAATCTAATGATATATTAGCATGTTCCTATGTTTTCCTTTTTTCCTTTATTTAATTATTAAAGGAGATATTATCATTCAAAAACATGAAAAATTGGTAAGTTTTTTCCGTTGTGTTCAAACCCCTAGAAACCAATTTTAACACAGTTATATCAAAACATAAGAACATAGAAACACAGTTATGACATTTTTTAAACATTTAATAAAAAAACATATTTAATCGGTTAAGTTTTGGAGAAGAAATCAGGGGACTGCGAAACGTTGTTTTTGAATAATTTTCATAGGTATTTTCGGTCCGAGCTGTAGTTGTTCTTATCGCACTCGACGTCGTCTGGGCAGGTCACGGCGCGACAGCAATAGATTTAGCAAATACCTATTTTTCAATTCCCTCGACCGGCATATTTCCTCTTAACAAACTATCGGTTTGATGATTCTGTTTCGTTGCATTGTATATCCTAAATTAAATTGTTTAATTCATAGAAATTTAGAGATTCCGGTCTTACCCTTTATGCATTTTTTTTGCAAGTAGGTTAATAGCTAGAGAAGTGAAAATGGTCAAGTTCACGCTTCGGAACGTCACGTACGTCAAAAAACGAATCATTTCTCTTTATTACATTATTAATCTAGATTATCTTTACACTTAATATAGCATTTTAATGTTATCTATACGTTGTGACTGACTAATTAGTATTTAGAGCATTTCCTATACCTTCTCGATATGTAATCTCTGCGAAACACACGACAATAACTAATCATGTGCATGACTTTTTTATTTTTTTAGTGCTTGCGTTTTATATTTACGAAACTAGCTACTAGCTGTTGCTCGCGACTAGCTGCGGTACCCATATTAAATCTACCGATAGTATCGCTTTCTCGAGGTAGAAAAAATAAAAAAATACAGTCTATGTCATTTATGGCTAAACCGTAGATAGGGTCTATATTGAACATTGGGAAGTGCCATAAATCTACGTGGAATCCGCTAATCGATATCTCACAAAAATCGCGCATTTTTCGGGATAAAAGTGGTCCATGTCCTTTCACGGTACTCAAACCATCCCATTTTTTTTAATCGGTTTTGCGGTTGAAGGCTTAAAAAGGTACAAACATACACTTTCGCATTTAGGTACAACATGAATATTGAAATAAGCATGTGAATATTTACATTTAGACACCACACCCTTTATGAGACTTAAGATTATGAGAGAATTCCTAGTTTTTAATTCACTGCTTTAATAATGTGCCCGACTATAAACCGACCGATTTCCGTTGTCTTTTAGTGTGACAGCTCGTGGTATTTGACAAAGAAAATATCATTAGATTTAATTAATTGACCTCTCAGCGAGCCGACTAACTAAGTAGGCTGGATTAAAACTGGTAAATAACTGGTTATACGTCCTGATTTTAATTTTTGTACACAAAAATGGCAAATATTAGTTACGTCATCGAGCTAACTAATCGCTATGCATAGATGTCTACAATAACAGCACCTGTTTTTCAACAAAATGGGTCAGAATGAAAACGTATAGGTAATTATGTTTTTAAAACGATACGTATATTGTTGTTAATGTTATACATAATTATGCAGCGTGTTATTTGTATCTGCCCTATGGCGAAGTCCGTATGTTAAAATCTCATCATTTACTATGAAATTGACCATGACCAGTAATCCAAGCTTGTTACCTAATAAAAATAAACTATGAAATAACGAGTATCATGTTAATTTGTTTGGATTAGAAGCCATTACAAAATTCGTTACGAAATTGACCGCATCAGTTGGAATGATTCGTTTGATCTCTGACTTTGGCCATTTATTGTAGTCTGGAATGCGTGGATTCAGCGGGCCCTCACAACAGCATATGAAATGCCTGGCCTATGTTTATTCGAACATTCTCGTTCCATAATTATGCATTAATTCAGACACATTCCATTGTAGAACCCATACAAAAAACCAGTTTTTAGGCGTCAGATACGCAAGAACTAGACCATTTATTTTTATCTCATGAATTATTAAGTATAAGGTTGTTTATTTAAGTTGCCGTTTTTTTTTTATATTGCGTAACATTTTTTCCTAATATCATTAAGGTCGTTAAAAACATAAACGCGTTTGTCGAGAAGAATCGAACAACGAGGTTATTTAAAGGCCCGGGCGGTTGTATCGGATTCAGTTGAACGAAGTTTTGTACGCGGTTAACATATGAACAAAAAATTGTGTTTTAAAAAATGAAGAGTGAAAATACAAATGGTGTTGCTACTAGGGATAAAGCGGTGGTTAAAAAGAAAACTGAAGTGACCTGTTGGAATTGTTTGACGTCTGAAGGTGACAGAGACGTAGAACCCATTCCTTTGTCTAAAGTACGTAAACAGCACCGGGAGAAATTACGCCTCTATTCATTCATAGCTTCGCAAGTGAGTAAGCCTAGAGCTGTGCCATTAAAACAAAGAGTGAGTGAAAATTATTCGGAAGCAAAAAAGTTGGATGAAAGGATATCCCGTGAACAACAATCTAAAAAAAATGATACAAAAGAAGATCTTGATACTTCGTCTAAATTGAATGACAATATATTTACTGATGATATTAGCCAGAGGTTTGAGAACTTAACGGCTAAAGTTAAAGAATTTCCTGATATAAATGCAAGTATTGAGCAACTGAAGACAAACATTGAAGATGGTAGGCCTGCCATTCTTAGCAGTTCTAGTTTTATTAATGTTACAGGTGAATTCAAAGATTTATCTGAATTTAATAAAAGTAATGAAAGTAATATCTCTGAAGCAATACATGGCATTACTTTATCAACTGAACTTAAAGATTCGCCCATATTTGATTCAGAATCTGAAAACGAGTTGATAGAAAAATATGAGAAAATCTTAGCCGGTGAAGCTAACCAAAAAATTCAGCCCGATCAAAAGTTGCAAAAGATCGATGGTACGTCTACTAAAGTATTCGAAACCAAAGAGAACAATACTGTATCCAGTCGTACCAATGAAAAAATCTCTACATTACAAACAAAAAGAGAGTTCGTGAAATCCAATAGTACAGATCATGAGTCAAATAAAACAAAGGACGTTTGCCAGGGAGTCCATACTTTGTTGTCACAAAAAGAGTTACCTGCGCAGAATTACACTAATGGAAAACCCTTGAAACAAAACGAGGACAACACTGCAACAGGTAACATTAATTCTAGTGACCGTAGTTTATGCGTTGAAAAAGTCTTACCCAGGCTCGAAGATTCTTGTGGTAAAGTAGCAAGAGATGTAGACAGTAATACTTTTGGAGACATTAACGAAAGTTCCCAGACTTTGGCAGTTTACCTCGAAGGAGGCTCGTTAGAATCCATTGAAAATACTGAGAATCGTCTAAGGGATATTGACAAGGATTATACAATGAATGATAATAATAATAAGAATTTGAATGACTTAACATCTGGAACTAAAAAGTCACTCAAATTAAACATCACACCGAAAACAATCTTGAAGAAAAAATATGATAATAGTAGTTTCGCACACGACCCGAATGACTTCAAACCCGAACTTCAGTTATCACCAACTGAAAGTCAAGATTCCTACAAGGTCAGCAAAACACCTGAAGAAATCAAAGTCCTAAATAAAGTCTTAGTTGAAACATCAACTCCAAGGAAAAACAAAACTCTCATAGAAGTGAAAAACCATAAGTACAGTACGCTTATTGAATTCAAGAAACAAGATGATATTATTGAAGAATATAATGATGAAACCGATGGGACCGTCATGGACAATGGCAGGGTATCGTCAACCAGCGATAAAATTGACAATGCTAGCTGCAGTGGATCAGATTCTGGGTACGCAGAATCTTCTATAGCGGCGAAAGACAGTGTGAGAGATCTGTCTTCACCCGAACCTACATCACTTACAAGTGATAAAATCGACAACGCCAGCTGCAGTGGTTCAGATTGTGGATACACAGAATCTTCCTCAAATGTAGCAGGTTCTAGGGATCTTGCTTCGCCTGAAAGTCACCTCAAGACTGAACCATTGAACAAATCATGCTTGCGACAGAATTTCAAGTCGTCTCTTCCCTCTATACCGACAACGTACAGCCTCACTGCAAAATCAACTACCTCTTTATATTCGCCTATGTCAACGACGAAAAAAACACCAGAAAAATATATCCGTTGGAGTACGCTGTCCATTCATCAAAAACCAATGGCGTTTGGTGGTATGTAGTCCTTATATTAATTAGCATTTTTATTGTTGAACTACATATTTGAAATTGGAACAACAACCATAATTTCGTGTACAGATGATAATATCTCAACATCATTGTCTTGTCCGAATTAAGTGGCCTTCCCGGCTTCACGCACACTCAGCGGTCATTTAATTATGTTCTTAGCCCTACTTGGTGATTGAAACCGCCAATGCTCTCTGCGCTGAGCTGCTTTGCGTCCTATCGCAAGCACGGTACATACTGCTCTAACAGGAAACTAAATAACAAAGCGAACACAGGATACGATAAAACGTGGAATTAGTTTAATGAATGACCACACTGTGATTTAATTTAAATAAAACAGGTCGTGTTTTGTGCAGTGTTTCAGTGAAACATGGCCTCAGCGCCAGGCCGTGCAAAAATAAGATATCTAACTTTCGAAAATAGGAATATTCGAGAACCATCTCCAACAGCAAGCTATCAGCCAGTTAATATTTATACCGTAGTACCCACTGTTAAAAGCGATACAATAGTTGAAAATAAAATGTCGTTATGCGAGTGTTTCTATCGTTGGTGTTGTTGCTGCTTTAAATCACCGTCTGATGCACGGTTCACTAGCATTCCACGTGAATCGCCTCCAGATAACCCTCATTCCGCGCTGGTGGGTCCGACAGGCAATAGCTACACGCTAAATAAAGAACCAGAAAAACCTATAGATCAATCTATTCCATCGCTAACTGTCACCCGAGCTATAGAAGACGAAATCTCAAAATCTACCACGAAACTTCTGCTAGACAGCGAACAAATTTCAAGTTCAATCAGTTTAGCGAAACCCAAGTATAGGCCGATAAGAAAAACACCGAGTCCACCGCCTATGGAATCTCCAAATAATAGCCGAAGCAGTACATTGAGATCGGGTGAGAAGGCCTTGTTCATTCGTGAGGTTTTGGCATGTCGAGACACGTTTTTGAGGTCCTTAGAATGGTGTGACAACTCACTGACGCGGAGTAAAAAATGCCGAAAACTTAAACGGGATGAGTGGATCGAATTGGACAACGAAGATGGTATAAGTGTTCAGAGTAGTCGAGGCACTTCCATCTTCTGTTCACAAGACTTTTAATAAATAAATTTCTTCCACGACTATTTGCACCGATGATATATTTCGTTGCACTTTTGTAGCTATTACTGCGTACTTCTGGCGCACATTAACAAATAACAATACGCAATAAGTAGCCCATATTTGTAGAGAACCGTACGTGCTGTGGATTTTCGACAGTGAAATATTTTTATGTCGTAAAGAAACTTGCTTATCCGTAATTATGTCATAGGAAACTACGTCTACAAAATAATATTATTTCAGCATTATTTGAACCTGAATTTGTGGTTTTCCTTTACGCAACAAAATTGAAGCTGGACTTTAAGTGTATTCTAGATACTTCTTTAACAAAAACCGAACAACTGAGCATACAAATATACGAGCACCTAACCACCTCGATATCTCTCAAACGAATTCACCCATCGTTACAAATCAAACTATGTATTATAGGTAATTTATTTCTGCATAGAATCATCATCAATTATTATACCGGTTTCTCTTATTTTCCAGATGAGACTTACGTGTCTGATGCCGTGTCGCCAGGGCACGCTACGCTGCCGCGCCGGTCACACTCGCCGCTGCCTCATGAACGCGACCTCGGAGACCGGTACTCCCTCAACAGGAGTGGCCTTCAGGTAATATTATTATACTGGATTAGAACTAAACGTGTTTATTAAGAGGATTAAGACATTAATTATGTGGCAAGACTTTTTGGGTAGGTCCCATTTGTAGGTACAAACCAGTTTCAGACAATCTTCGCTTCCCATTTGAAATCTTACACATTACGTCCATGCAAGTGGCTGCTGAAACTGAACGTGTAAAAAGATTGGAGACTAATTTGGAGGCATTGGCATAGAACTTTCGAGAACATCGTGCGTCTTTTTGATATCTTCAGCAGTGAGACCTCATTTGAGGTAGACTCAGGCTTTCCAATTTAATATAACCAAACGACAATCCAACTGAGGGGTAGTTAGTCAATTCTATCGCGTTTGTTATGATAACTTCTCCGCTGTAGAGATTAAAAAAAAAGTAACAACAGACTTTCATTATTCTTATGACATTTTATAGCCTTATGTTTGTAATTCCATTAAAACAATTGAAGTAAGTTTTTGTTCAAAAACAAAGAGAAAACAAATTCCCACCTCACGGGACGAACACCTTTCCGTTCAAAATCCATCCTTTAGTAATTACCACTAAGACTGGTTACTTATGTAAAAACATTTGTAAGTGCGAGTATTGTTTCTGGGCCCATTGTATTATGTTACCTTGTTGCAACACCGCGAACAACGCGTTTGCAAAACGGTTACCCGACCGAATATCCGAGTCTGAGAAGTTTCTGCTTTGTGTGGACGGACTGATGTAACTGACCGTGATCCCGTAGAAAGAATTCGGCTGCTTTGTCTCTATTGCCATTAGAATGACCTTGACATGATGCAAACCGCGCTCTAATGCAATTTTAAACCCCAATGCAAGTACTGTCGGTGAAACAGAAGAGCTGTTTTTCACTTTTTGAGAATGCCAGCTATATTTATCTAATATGGTTTCGCTATACGAGCTACAGGCACATCAAAATACAGAGATAATCCATTTTGAACACGTTCGACGCCCAGTGACAACGTCTGTGTCAAAAAACTCCCAATGAAACGCTGCCAACAACGTCCGAATCTTTACCCACTTGTATATGGCATGGGCACAGTTGGGCAGGCTACTATCTCAAAGCAATACGGGATAAATTCGTACTAAGAGGGTGTTTGCCATTGAGTGCCCATGCCATATACTAACAGGCTCTGAAAAAAAAAAACATCGTAAATGGAGATAGCATAACATTATAATAATATCTCCAAGGGTCAACTCAAAAGTCATAACTGTCATAATACTTTATTTTAATATTTCAACAGATCATTTAGACCTCTACAACGCGACAGTGTTCGCTAATCTCATTTCAGGTTGTTGCCGTTCTTTATATCTACCAAATTTATTAACGTTAACGTTTTTTGTTCAATTAATTCATTGAATCGGTCTCTCATTAACATCATACCTATAGCAATTAGTTTATCAAACCGCAGCCATTTCATATCAAAGCTGGTTTTTAAATATTTTTAGTCTTGTGATGTGTGAGGCTCACAAAAAACGATCAATGTTCACTTTCGTTGTCAACTGGGCGTAGACTGGTACACTCAAACCTGATATTGCAACATTAATCCCTTATAAAGTACCTCTGTGGGTAGATATGATAAAATTGCTCAATGCCTGTCGCAGTTGGTCCGTTTAATACATACTGTGGATAAAATGGAATGATGTGATGTGTTCTTCAACCATTTTTTACATATTAATAACGAATATTCTTAATTTAATATCATTTCAGATGAGGACTTTTTCAATCTAAACATTTAGTAGGTACTCTGAATAAATGCAATATCCTGTAAAGAAAATGGAGTATATTCTACTACAAGTATAAAAGTAATTCGTATTGGATAATGAATCGGTTTTGCATAAAAAAATGTTTATCAAACAATTCAGAGATGTCACTGTTATTTCATCCACAACAACAGTTTTTTAATCACCAACGATAGCAATTAATAGGTATAACATTAAATTAAAAATGCTCATAGTTTAACCTACTGTTAGATCCGCGTATTTAAAATTAAAAATAAGGAAGGAAGTTGAAGCTATTTATATACAGGCGCAATGTTTTTCAAATACAAAAATGTCGAATTAACATACTTGGGATCTTTAAAACTGTGACAAATATCGATCTTTTTGTACATATCAAGACGTATGGTATGTTTTATTTTATTTCTAAGTATTTATCAACGCCTTAAAGTGACATATAACGACTTGAATCACAAATGAGTTCCCGTTCAACCTACAACAAGAATAATCGGTTTCTTAATTGGATAATAAGTATTCTATTAAATAGGTTCCTATTTACGTCTTTAATACACATACTCAAATGTAATTACCATATCACGTAGGTAGATATGTACCCCTATAATTAATTAATTAACTTTGTTTTTTCTCAAATTTGTGATGAACTCGATAGAAGCGGTGTTTTTTTCATTGACAGACTGACGATTTGAATGTCAGAAATACGAATTGGATAATTATAGTTTTATTACATACTTCTGATAACTTACATATAGAATAAGATTGTTTATTGTGAACTCTTAGTTCTTAGTGTATTTCAATTAAAAAACTGATACTTTTTATGGTTTTGCTTTTCTCTTTTGGATTCTCGTGGCATTTCCCAGTGAAACGTGTGGAACATTCAAAGTAGATACCAGCACATCGCTCAAAATGTTGTTCAACCAAGTTTCATCACAAAACGCGAAACAAAGCGAAAATGTCTGTACACTAACGTACCTACGGACGACATTGTTTGTATCGCATTACACCAGTGGTTCCCAATGCTAGGACCGCGAATTGAAAACACACAGCTAAATAAATTTTATAGGACATTTCTCACCAAGTATCACTATACCATTACAGTGACCGTTAGAGTTGCCACTTTTTTAAAAGTTAAACTACGTACATACCCACATAAAGTACCTGTATACATATATGTATGTACCTACTTTACTTAAATATTGTAGATAGGATGTTTTCTTAAACAGACACTTTTTTTAAACTTAGTATTACTGCATTCAGAGATTAAAAAAAGACCTGTATTGGTATGATGATAATCGAAAAATTTACATAATAAAGTAATCTTTATCAACAAACATGGTATAGAGAGGTACTCGTATCTTAAAACAAACAGACAAGCAGCGCAAAATTAGTTGCTACTTTACTTTAGTGAATTTAGAAATATTATTTTTAATAAAATATTTTTTTAACAGTGTTTAATGTACCACTTATTTAAAAAAAAAATCGCATCAGAGTCATAAACCTAAAATTAAAGCAAAGTTCAATTTTATGATATCTTGCTTTATTTGCTAACTTCAACGAGAATGGAAGTGATATTTAAATGGTTAGTTACTATAATTCGTCGTCGTCGGTGCCAAAATTTATTTATTTATGATAACAAATTGTTTCTTCTTAACGCTAATTAGTAGTCTTACTGAATTGACTTTTTCTCATTTACATATCATTTACTAAACAAATATTTTATCTTCATTTAATCACCGGATTCGTAAAACATTCCAAAGTTTGAGAAACGTTGCATTACACAGATAATGCAGACGAAAGCAGGCGGTGTGGGACACAGCCGTGCAAAACACACTTGTGAAAACATTCTTTAGAGAAATTTCAATACAGCTGGCGTAAGTTTTGTCCGTGTCTGCACACTTGTGGAATCGATTTGATCAATTGTTTCGCAGTCTTCGTTATGACACTATGTTTGTTGATAGCACAAATGCACCCACATGTTGATCACACACACTCTCAAGTCGTAATGTTTATGATAAAATTTCAAAGATTCACTGATAAATTAGAAACCTATCCCTAAATCATTACAACAAAACACTGCTGATGTTTTATTCAGTTGCCGTAACCAGTGGCCGTAGCGTCGTCTGGAGTGAAACTAGTAATTTTTCGGAGCTGTGCAGTTGTACGTAGCCCACACACGTCATTGAAACTAACCCAAGTAATAAAGTACCTATGTCTTCTTCACAGGCGCGTTCAGAGTCCATGGCTTCGGTATACTCCGGAGCAGGAGAGGGTCTGCGAGGCAGCGTTACTGTCCGTGGAGATGTGCAGTTCTCTCTGCTGTACAACTACAGGCTTGGGGCACTGGAGGTCGGAGTCCGCAGATGCAGGGACTTGGCTCCCGTGGACACCAAGAGGAATCGATCGGATCCTTACGTTAAGGTGAGATTCCTAATACCCACTGCATTTTGTAGTGTTGATAGCTCAAGAACAAACAGTTACTTAAATGGAAGATACAGATAATTTTCAGCCTATTAGCCGTAGCCTGCCAACTCAAAACTTAAAAAAAATTGCTAGCAGTGGCCACGAAGTGTGAATTAGTCGTGGTTTTACGGCCGTGATGATATATGTATGTATGTATTAGTAGTAGTTAATTAGTCTGCGTCCTCAATAATTTGTCATCCGGCCCGCCTTTCGTACTCTGTTCGCTTGTTAAATACATTTCTGTTCATTTTGTTACGTTTAAGTACTGTGTTATACACCGCACTATTTGCCAATGACCTTTTCGAGCTATGGTCATGATCTATCCCTTAGAAATATAGATTTATACCACCTAAATTATAATACGATATGCTAGCTTTTGGATAAGTCTTTCAATTGGTACAAAATAGTGCCATCAATGCCGCTCCTCTGAGTCTTCTACAGCTGACACTGTCGAGCATCCTTTTTAACATCCACGCATCAAACATTCCAGGTGTACTTGTTACCGGACAAGTCCAAGACTGGCAAACGGAAGACTAAGGTCAAGAAGAACACCCTGAACCCCATCTTCGAGGAGACCCTGAGCTTCGTGCAGCCGCTGGCCTCGCTGTCCTCGCGGACACTGTGGCTCAGCGTGTGGCACGCAGACATGTTCGGGAGGAACGACTTCCTGGGGGAGGTCACGCTGCCGCTGGCCGACGTCGTGTTCGACGATGCCGCGCCCATGTGGTACAAGCTGCACGAGAGGGTGAGTAATACTAAGCACTAAGCACCTACCGTCTTATAAAATGCTGCCACACACAATGCGTTCCGGCGCGGAGAATACCAGCCAGAACAGTTGGTGTCACATGAGGGACCTTAGGTTTCTGTGGATGGGTAGTCATCCCATCTTCAATCTGACTGACATTGGGGATGTCTAAGGGCGACGGTGATCTCTTACCATCAGGTGATCTATTTGCTCTTACCTTCCCCTAACACAAACACTTGCTTTCTGGCACGGGGAATAAGACAGCCGGAACAGTTAGTGTCACAGCCTGTTAGTGTCACAGGTTAGGTTTCTGTGGATGGGTAGTCATCCCATTTGCCATCGGTTTGTCATTGGGAATGTGTATAATCTTATGATATATAAAATTATGTTTATCTTTGTGTAAGTAGCTAAATTAGGGCAAGAAAGTAGGGGATCTGATATCGCGGTGGTAATGTGTCCAGTTCTGTTTTTGCAATAAGCGTCGTTGTTGGCCACGCAGCACTTTTATTTCTGAACACAACGGAAGTGCATTCTAGTTCTACTTGTAGATTATCCTTTCTAAATTATTGTTCTAAAGTTCGTATGAAATTATGATGCATGTGGTACCCAACCTGAAGACCGCGAACCTGTTCTAGATAATCCGCAATTCCGCAAGCAGATTGAATTTTGGGATATTAATGACAATAAACGTCAATAACCCGTAGATCTGTGTAAAGGTTCTGGTAGGTCCTATTCTGCGCAGTACTTAGCTTGCAACCAGTTCACCTATTAACCAATGTAATGTTTTTCTCTCCAGACGGAACAATTCGACGAACAACAAGGCACGCGCGGCGACCTGATAATCGGTCTGAAGTTCGAGATGGCAGAGCCGGGCCCACGCGCCAAGGGTACTCTGCACGTGCTCGTCAAGGAAGCCAAGAATGTCGTCGCGACCAAGCCGAATGGCCTAGCTGATGTCTTCTGTAAAAGGTGGGAGCTTTTTCTGGAGCTGATACAGCATGTTATAAAAACCCTGTATTATTTTTATTACGATTTACGTCATTAATCAAACACGAATAACAGACAAAATAATGACCATACATTGTAAGATCGACGTTCCTACTCGGTATTTATTAAAACTCTCTTCAGTACATCGCCGATTTATCCGATATAATTATGTATGTGTTCCGAAGACACCCTAGACTCGACTGACATGCTCTAGCACAAATTGATTTAATCTCACACCTGTTTCATTAAGTCTCTCCACGCGTCCAAACCAGCACTTTATTCGGCCTGAGGCCCAAGTCCATCAAAAGCCACTGGTCTCTAATTCCAAATCTTTCTACAGCTACCTCCTCCCCGAACGCGGTCGTCTTGCCAAACAGAAGACCACCGTGTGCCGTCGCACGCTGAGCCCGCGTTGGGAGCACACGTTCACGTACCGTGGCCTCACCATGCAAGAGCTGGCCACGAGGGCCTTAGAGCTGAGCTTGTGGGACCGCGACCGGCTTGCGAGCAACGACTTCATGGGAGCCGTCAGACTATCGCTGGGAACTGGTAAGTCACCTATAAGGGACAAGTGAAACTCGACGACACGTAGAAACACAACGTACCTACCTAAGAGCTGGTCCAGAAGAGGCGAATTCGTCGCGGTTCTCTCGTGCGTATCGGACTGGGCTCAATAAGGCATATCTAGAAACGTGCGCAACTCGAATTAATAAAGCAATAGTCGAGAGTCCTAATAGTCAATACTGGTGCTTAGTAACTATGTCACTAACGCGCGAATAAAATCCCGCTAAATGATCGCTGCCTCTGGACAATATCTAAGCATTTCTGTGAAGTACCATTTATACCTAGCGACATGATGCTATTGACGCCTCGTCCGTCCATAAATCAGTAATCGAGCGATGTAAATTTCAAAATGCATCTTTCTGATTCTGAAGAAGAATGTAGTGCAATATGATTCTGCAGTTGGGTTCTAAAGTCATGACTATTTCAAACTTTGATCGTCGTCGTAAAAAGATCCCGCGGAAAATGCGCGGATAGCATTAACATTTGAGGCTTCATAAGATCAAATTGTATCAACCTTTTCTTTAGTCACCAACAACCTTCTCATGCGCGGTGTTGTGATGTGACATAATTTACAATTGCATGAGTTTTACTCACATCTGTGTTTCTTCACAGGTACGTACATGGGAGCAAATGTCAACTGGATGGACAGCGTCGGCAAGGAAGTGACTCTATGGCAGACCATGATGCAACGCCCCAACTTCTGGGTCGAGGGCTCCTTGCCGTTAAGGCCGCAACTAAACAACTGAACTAGTATTTAACTAGAACTTTACGCTGTCAGTTGGTTCAAAACTTTCTGTTTTATGATCTTTATAGAGCAGAATCTTTTGGACCCAAAAATGCCTTAAACATCCTACCTGTTATTTATATTAATGATACTTTGGTAGAATTTTTGACACGCCGATTTGCTTCGGATTTATAAGGCGGAAATAATTTCGCCTTTGGTTTTAACGTCTTGAAACTTGCCAGGGGTTTGAGAACTAAAATTGGACTGAACTTCTGTTTTTCAAGATTGTTAGGTAACTTGTCTGTACCTATTTGTTTTTCGGTAACGGTACGTATTGGTGTCAAATGCCAAAATGCTGTTTGTCCTTAGTTTGTCCAAAAGTAAAATAGTCAAAATGTACAAAAAGTTTTTGAATGTTACCTTCTCGTAAATTCTTTCACACGTACCTTGTATCATTTTAGTACATGGACATTAATTTTAATAATTTTACACTTTTATACAATGGCTCTATCTGTTCTTTAAGACATGTTTGCATTTTTTGCCATTGTACATTTTGACAATAAAATGTTTTATCCCATAGTAGTTACGTTCGGACTTTTGTACCAGTAAGTACCGTTACCCTTCCTCTTTCTTAGGGTAACCTAGGTGTACAACTTACTAAGGATCAACGTGCCAATCGTATAGTGCTATTTTATACGGATTTGTATTCATCCTAGTACTTTTTCCTTTCTTTAACTATGTAAATTCTTTTCTACTTATGATACTCGCCTGCGGATACAGGTGTAGGTATATTAGCTACAAATACTCTATTTACTTGATATATTGTTATGTATGTAAGTACTAATCAATTACATTCCAACTTTGTGATGATTAAAATATTAATCTATTTGTTTAAGTATTTCGATGACAATAATATTAATATCTACTTAGTAACTGCCTGCTAGTTGTAGATGTTTAGACTTAAATACGTTTATGCATTTAAATTAAGTCTAATGTACAAATTAATTAACTTCACATGAGTAATATAGGTCGGCTCATGCGTTTTGTGATGTAATTATACATTTTGGAGAATGTTTAAATATAGTTAAGTGCGTTGAAATGTTTGTGGATTGTAAAAGATATTTGTGAATAATGGTAATATACTATTTTTCATTATACTTAGTTATGGAGGTGTCCATAGTTTGTAAAATTCACTTAAGTTTACCTACTTAACGACGATACTGAGTAGTATATGTAGGTTTTGGTTTATTTAATATCTATTTTTGTATTAATATTGTCGACGTCAAAGCAATATAAAAATAAACAATGAATCAAATAAATGTGTTGTTTTATTTTCGAACTTTTTCTAATTCTCTTGTTCATAAAAAGAGATTGATGAAAGAAGATTTACGTTTTAAACAGATTTCCCTTTTTACTTTTTTATTCTTTCCCTGTTTGATTTGACGTCTTGTTCGTCTCACCAGACCCTAATTTAATAGAATACTTAATAGCCGTACTAAATAGTTACCGTTTTTAATAAATACTTATATCCTACACACACACGTCACGCCTGTGTTCCCAAATGGGGTAGGCAGAGCACACGAAACGCAACATAGTCAAAACCATGACTATTTCACGTTTAGTAGCAACATCTAGCGTATTTGTAGCATAAAAGGTTGCTAGCCTGTCGCCGAACATATATTATTATCTAAACCTGTTTCTTTAATCTAGTTGTATTTACGGAAGAAATCAACCTTGTAGTATTTACTATTTAATTCGGCATAAAACATTCCACGATTTCAGAGGAAGAGAGTAGCATCGGTTTTACCTGGAAAAACCGTTGCGCGAACTTTTTTCTTAAGTCGTACCAAGGCCAAGTTTATTCCGAATCAGTAAAAGGAGAGTAAAAGTATGGCTAGTGGCTATACGTTACGTTTTACGCCAACTTTGCGTTACGTTTTACCTGCAATGCATAATCTGTGGTAAAATATGCGGTCGGTTGTGTGGTGTTGTCTGTGGCTGTCTTGTCTATAGTGTCTGACTGCAGTGTTGCCAACTTAGTGGATTTACCACTAAATCTAGTGGTTTTGGCACCCCAGTTAGTGGTGTAAATTTGCATTTAGTGGCTGGTGGTTTTTTTTAGTGGATTTTATCAGAGGATTTTTATCTAAAATTGCTTATGCAATTTTTCATGGAGACACATTTTTATGCAAGAAAATACCTTTTCATTCCATAATCGACGAAAATATTTTAGTGGGAAATTTAGTGGTTTCCAGATTTTGAACAGTTTAGTGGTTTTCTGGTGGTTTTGGAAGAAAATCTGGTGGGGAGCTAGACTAACCGTTGGCAACACTGTCTGACTGAGTGTCTGTTGTGTGTGAAATTGTGAATTGTGAATGGGAATTGATTTGGCTCGTAGTCGCTAATTACAAACTTTTGTTATTTTATATTGATTTTTCAATGTAACAACAGCTTTTCTCAGTTATTTGATCACAAAACCGCCTATCACAATGACGTGCTTACATACTTTTCTACTATTTTTGTGTCTAACGTTAGGAACTTGGAAAACAGGTACGTTTAGGGCGTTGTTTCTTATTTTGAAACTTTTGAATTTTCTTTTGTTTTAATTGTTTTGTTTTTTAGTTGAATCAATAAACTGCTATCAGTGTTCGGGGACGGACTCTGACAATCCGTTCGAGTGTAATGAATATTTCGATAACGACATAGATATTGTACCGAAGGATTGTTCTTCTATTCATGATGCTCGATATTGTATAAAACACGTCGGGCGGTATGAAGGTGAGAAATTAGGGATACGGGGTAATAAAACTAACCGGTACATGGTTTACTAACAACTGTAGTCATTACCTTCTGTGGGTATAACACTAACCATGGCGTAGAAATTGGTAGATTGTTTAGGTACTTACATGTTAACACTTTAAAAAAGAAATCTAATGTTAGTAATTGATTCTGAAACTACATAACATACCTACTATAAACAATAATGGCATTACATGCAAATTAATTGGACAAAGTTTTTTTTGAAGTTAAAAAAATAATTACAGTATAAACTCTATATAACGGCACTCGATTTAACGACAAACTCCCTAAAGCGTCGAAATCGATTGGTTTTGGTTGGTTTAGCTTGTTTTCCATACAATGATACACTCTACATAGCGTTACGGCCACTCTCAATAACGACATCAATAGAGTAATAAAAGTACCTTTTAAGTTGCTAAAATTAGTAAAAACTTCGCAGATGTGTACATTTTCTTTGTCGCTTTATTACTCTAGACCCCAATAAACCCGACTGTCGGCATCATGCATACCGTACTTTCTAACAAATTTGTTGTATTGTTTACAAATTAGGATTGCTTGCACGTGTAGACTGTTTTTGACTGTGACCAATAATGAGTTGGAGTCATGGATTATCTTTACGTCACCATATTTTTAGTTGCTCACAAACTTTCAAACTGTGAACATGGCTACCAAAAGAAAATCACTGTGTATTGACGAAAAAGTGTTACTGATACGCGCAATAGAAAAGGGAGAGAAGATAAGTGATGTTGGGAAACGCTTCGGCTTTAGTCGCTCTACTGTGTTCACAATATGGAAAAACAAAGAAAAAATTCTCCAAGCTGAGCTAGAAGGGAGATCATCCAAAAAATTAAAGAAGCCTAAATACGAAGATTTGGATAAAGCTATATTATCATGGTTTCACCGACAGCGCCAGAATAATATGCCTATCTCGGGGCCGCTCGTGAAAGCTAAGGCGGAGAGTTTTGCTGAAGAACTTGGTCTAGCTTCTTTCAAAGCGTCAGAAGGATGGCTCGGAAAATTCAAGCAACGTCATCATATCAACTATGGGAAAATAAGTGGGGAAGCACGAAGTGTTGATATGAATGTGACCAATGATTGGATTAATAAAGTGTGGTCAAAATTCACAGAGAAATACGGCCCTAATGACATTTTCAATGCTGATGAAGCAGGAATTTTTTACAAGTTAACTCCAGATAAAACTCTAAAATTTAAAGGGGAAAAGTGCGTCGGAGGAAAGCTTTCCAAGGAACGTGTTACAGTGCTTGTGGCTGCTAACATGGATGGCACAGAAAAAAGAAAGCTAATGGTTATAGGTAAATCGAAAAATCCGCGCTGTTTTAAGAACATTAAAAAATTGCCAGTTACATATAGAGCTAATAAATCAGCTTGGATGACCAGTCAACTTTTTGAAGAAGAAGTGCGAAAATGGGATACAGAATTAAAGGGACGAAAAATTTTACTTCTTGTTGACAACTGCCCTGCCCACCCGGTTGTATCAAACCTTCAAAACATTGAGTTGGCGTTTCTTCCTCCAAATACGACTAGTGTCTTACAGCCAATGGACCAGAGTGTGATTAAAAGCTTCAAGGGTCACTATAGAAGAAAATTATTGATGGAGCTAGTCGAATCTGAGGGTAAAACTTCGGTTAATATGCTGCATGCAGTAAACTTTTTATCTAAAGCCTGGGAAGAAGTGACACCCACAACTATACAGCACTCTTTTCGACATGCTGGACTCTGCAACAATTCTACGAGTAATGAGGTGGAAACAGAATCTGAGTTTGATAGCGACGATGATCTTCCATTAACCGAGTGGATTCAGCAATTCAACATGGCAGGAAATACGGTTAATCTTCAAACCTATATTGAAGTAGACGACTGCCTGCTTACAACGGCCTCACTCACAGATAATGAAATTTTAGATTCAGTGAGAAACACTGAGGCTGAAGAACAAGGAGATGAAGAAGAGCCTGATGAGCCAAAGCTTCCGCCGAGTATTAAAGAAGCTCTGGAAGCGGCTAAACTATTGGAAAATTACTACCTTTATCACCAAAATACCTCAATATCGCAAGATGTAAATAAAATTGTCAATGATATACAACAGACTTACTGGTGCAGCAAAAGACGTCAGCCAAAAATAACAGAATATACGCAATAACATTCTAATATGATTTTTTTATGTAGCTTACTCTTAACACTAGTCTGAAATAAACTTTTTATTTTCTAGTTCTGTTTTTTTCTCTCTCTCTCCGTTTAGCGGCAACTCTATATAACGCCATAAAATGCACGGTCCCTTCAGTGCCGTTATATAGAGTTTACACTGTATATCCTATAAGTGGCTTGATAAAATGTTAGACCTCTTTTTCTTTATGCAACATTTTTAAATAATAAATAATTTCCTGTGATATTCCTTGGCTTGGGTACAAATGACAAGGTCAGACTAAATTCACTTATTCTAATTACTGATATGTGTAATTTCTCTTTCCACCGCACTGATTCTTTGAGCATTACTCTTGAGGAGACATTTAAATACATGAGGTTTGATGTGATGAGTTTGACAGACAATTGTAAAGTTTAGACATCCCACATCGAACCTTATCGAGTCTCAAGTTAAGATTTAAAGAAAAATAAACTTGGGAGTATTTCATTCTTGCCAAACGATTCTTGCACCTACATGCAGAAACAGCATGCATAAACAAAAGTTATCTTCATTGTTACACATGTACCTCTTAAAAACCTTTGTGATAGCATTGTTTTTTATGTTTAGTTTCTTTCATTTCTGTTTAGTTTTTGTTTCTTTTCTGTTTAGTTTTCTGATATGCCTTAGTAATATGTACTAAAATACTAATACATAATCTAACAACTCCTAACTAGGTCTAGCTATAGATTGCTATCAGTGCAACTCTTCGACAACAATGGAGTGTGGTGATGGCCTTATGCACCTCGATGGGGGTGTTTTGAAGCCAACCTCATGCGAACATGTGTTCAATGCGCAATACTGCATTAAGCATACAGGTGTAATGTTTTCACAAAGTATTTATGTATTTGCACAACTGTGTGTTTTAAGAACGGACACCAAGCAAACTGGAGCAGATTTATACTGTGACAAATTTAATTTGTGTATGACACTTGATTATATGCCCAAAAAGTTTGCAAATTACTTCAATGTGGATAGAGTATCATACACAAACTTGTTCAATTATGAATATTTTGTTGTTTAGTTGCACATCTAACTAGAACAAATAACTAATTTTATAATTAAATTAACCTCCTGCAGTTCAATGATATATTCATCTTATAAAATTGTAGAAAGACAGCAATTATAAATTCCACCTATTATGGTCAGCATCAGAAGTCACTGACCTAGACTATATGGTGGATTACACTGTTTCAATTTGACATAATATCAGACCATAAAAGGTACTGTGGCTTACTGTGACACAGACCTGTGTCTGGTTACTTTTGAAGCCAACATTATTACATTGGTAGAGTGATGTTCTACAACATTTATTCTAATACATACTTACAATGTTGCCATAGAGCAGAGGTTCCGAAACTTTTTTCCTTGTAGACCCCAAGATCCCTTTTATAGTTTTACCGGGTTTGGTGGACCCCGGTGCTACATTTGTACCAAATTCCTAAACACACTATTTTTACCAACACCAGCACAAACCCCCATTGAGATTTCCATGCATCCCTGAGGGTCCACCTGAACCACTTTAGGAATCACTGCCATAGAGGATGTGGATGCCCAGACTCCTGAAAAAATGGTCATAACCTACATAAGGGGCTTGGGAATTTGTTAAAATGGTTATGGGTGCTTATATTATTATATCTTCACAAACAATTAAAACACTGCTGTTTGTCTTCACTGCTAATGCACTGGGTTTCTGAGCTTTCACAGCATGACACATGGCACCCTGCTTGATGTTTAGGTGAGTACCTTTTGCTTATGAAAATAATTACTTAATGAAAAAAATCGTGGCCACTACTAGCATACCTTTTTAGGTTTTAAGATTGCAGGTATAACAGTAAAAGGTTGCTAGAGCCTGTCGCCTAAATTATACCTTAATCTTTTTCCTTAGTCGGCTCTTAGGACATCCACGGAAGAAATTAAGAGATGTTTTCTAAACCTGATACCACACAGTAATCAGGTTTCTTACCTTTGTGGACTTAGTACATGATTGCTAAAGTTGGTTGAAATATTATCTCAACGTTCAGATACCATTTGGTATTCGCTCACAATCCACTAGTGGGAGGGTCGCGACCCTTAGTTGTGAAAGATAAGACTGATGGAATGGAACATGCTTACCCCTCTTGGGAATACAGGCGTGAGGTTATGTATGGAGTTAATTTCAACCTAAATACAAATCAACCCAAAGTGATTCACAAAGTTTTCCAATTTGTAAACCAACTTTAAACATATTTAATTTTCAGGTGGAATCAGTACCAAAAGATATTGTTCATCACTTGACCTGGGCAACTACTGCAATTACGTCCAGCAACCAGGAGACAAGCTGGAATACAGGACTTGCATATACACCTGTGGTGCAGACGGGTGCAATGCTGCCACTAGCTTGCCAATATCAACTGTCGCACCTTTCCTAATAGGCTTCCATATACTTCGATACATGCCAATATAATTGTGTAAATGTGTTTTATAGAAAAGACACGATTATGTAGAGGTAATACTACAAAGGCCAACTTTTCATCACAATTTGACCAATGATTTATTTCTATGTAATTTATTTCCTTTGTCTAATTAATGTTAAGTTGTGAGACAATGATAAAGTGCCTTTTTATATAGAGACTAAAAATAATGGTATCAGAGCAATTAACCTGACCTCTTTGACATAAGTTGACATTCCAATAAGATAGTGATTTGTTGCCGTCCACTGTAATTTTTGTACAATTTTACTAAACAAATGTTTTTATTTCATTTGCCAATGCTTATTTTCAAGTTGTGTGAATGTATAATGTGTGTTTCTATAATTTAAAAACATAAGTTACAAGGAATCTCAATAGCAATATGTACATAGTATTTTTTCACTGCATTTAGACTGAAATCACAAAATGAGAAATAAAGTTTTTAAGCACACATTTGTTTTTTTTTTTACAGTCTCAATTAAAAACAAATTTTATACTGTTCAAACATTTATTTGAAAATTTGTGCTACATAAGCATGATATAAAAAATACATGATAATAAATATTAACACTGACTTAGCTAAGTAAATTATTAACCAGCTAATGCACAATAATACTTTTATTATCACTTACCACACTAATTATGCCTTTTAGACTGAAAATGGAATGTAGATATTAGTACCGTTAATTTTAAACGATGAAATAATGCAGTCTATCAAATTATTTCGTTTTAGACCAAAGTGTTGTGAGGCCTTCAATTGAAGTATTGTACTTCTAAACTGTTACTGAATCAATTTCTAGTTTGCAAAAGAAATTCAGGTAACTTGTTAATCATTACATTATTATCAGCTTTCAGTTGTTTCATTGTACCTAAAGAAATTAAATGCCTTAAACTGGAATAGTAAAAGTACTATAAAATAGTGTAAGTAATACATAGAAAGCACATACACATCATTAATTATAAAATAACAGGTAACACTATCATGAAAATCAGACTCTTAAAAACAATCACTAACAAAATGTCAACTTAACTGTAACACAGGGTATAAAATTTATTATGTGCTTCTTAAAAAGGTGCCTCTCAATAAACCGTTCATAATAAACCATAACATTCCCACCCTGTTTTTAATTGCACATAATTTTTAACATAACTAATTACAATTATACAAAGCTCGAATCACGAATAAAAGAATGTCAGAAAAACAAATAAAATACAGTATCAATAGATACAAAATTACATCATAATTTGTGATCATTAAGATTAGATTCGTCATGGTCTCAAACAAGCTACGTGTACAAGTAGCAGAATTTTAAAATATAAACACCCAACATTTTGGCCTCCCGGCTGACTCGAAATTCACTAACACGAAGGTTTATCTCAAGCCGCCGTTTCCTTAAAAAGCTACATTTCGAAGCATACAAGTGCACAGATACTAAAGCCTTAAGTCTAGATAAACTGGCATTTGAGCACTGGCTTAAAACTTTTAGAAATTCGTGACCCAAGTACTTAGCATCTTTATGGCTATTCTGCTCTGGGGTCAAGATCAAAACGTCATATATAAATACTCTTAAGTAGAAAATAAATAGATTCGGTAGCAGCGCTTAATATGAGCAAGTTTAATACATTGAGACATCGCAGATTGTAAACTTGTACTATCTTGTACCTACAAGTATAGAAGGCCTTAGAAGTTCAGTTGGAATGATAGATCAAATGTTAAAAAGTCGCTAATGAGATCTTTTATTAAAAATGGTTCAGAGTTCCTACCTACTAGATATTAGCAACGTGTCGACTTCGATTAAACATAACACCCGGATAACTCACCCACTTGGCGTTTACTACGAGCTATAAGTCCTTGTAAGTTAGCATAAGTCACATAATTATCACCAGGATACTTAGCTAGCCGTTCCGAAGCCTCCAAAAAGGGCCTGAGACTGTTAAGTCGACGGTTGCGAACTCGCATTAGTTACTAATCAGGGTCTCCAGACCGCGTTATCATTTTATTCTAACCAACCTTGGTTGTTAGAGGCAAGGCAAGTTAAAGCTACACTTTTTACTTGATAAATTAGTAAAAAAGATTCAAAGAAATGAGCGCGTAATTTCATTAAGTCATAAGATATTTAGGGATTCGGAATAAGGAGATGCGTCATTATATCTTTTGGCCAACGCTTTTAAAACAGGCATTGAGACAGAGATTCTATTCTCACGAACTTTCATCCCAGGTCTAATATTCCAAATTTCATTTTAAGTCATCTAAATCAACTCTACTGAAATTTAATAATTTCACTTGACATCATGCGCTCATAACTAAGGGCCGATTTTTCAATCACCAGATAAATTTATCTGCCAGTTAAAAATATTGCTATCCTTTTTTCGCGTCATATAAAAGAAAAGTGACAGCCAACATTTATCGGACAGATAAGTTTTATCTGGTGATTGAAAAATTAGCCCTTAGAGAAATAAACACAGAAATACGCATCAGATAATCCTTCGACAAACCTTTCTGCCGTTTTCAGCGTGGGACGAGGTACCCATTACAGTCAGCGCGCGCATGCCTATGCGTTATTACAACACGCATTCCATACTTGTTTAAATTTCAAAGATACTACAGGCGTAGATTCAGTGTACAGGTTTCTTCAGTGTTTATTCCTCTGAGGCTCATAGAGTGGTGTATTTGTAACTGTTGCCAGCATTGTCTGGAGGACCCTTTAGGACTATGGATGTTTAGGAAGTTTCTCATTGTATGTGCGACTGGAGAGCCGCGATGTGTTGCTCCAGCTCGCGAACGCGCTGCTGGCTGTTGTGGAGTTGCCGTTTTACGATCCGCAACTCCTCCCCTTGGCGGTTGAAGGCGACGCGGAGCTGAAACGTAGTTGAATGATAAAGCTGGATTGTCATAAATTGGCAAGTTCGTAGTTATAACGTCACCACAGCATTGGTTGGTTTGCATCATGCGCCTAACTTAGAACAAATTCAATAGTGTTGAAGTTGTGCGTGTAAACTGTCCAAGACGAGAGGAGCTTTGTTCCCAGCATTGGGATACTAGCCGGATGATGATGTTTTATGAGCCACTGAATTGGCATTTGGCATAGCATCTGCAATTAGTCTACAGAAGGAAACAAAATGCTCTTGCGCCGAGGTTATCCATTGCGTTCCCGTAACCTTAATCATGTCGTCGCGCCATTTTGTCGAAGACGTCTTCAGGTCCGTGGACACTCGAAAACCTTTCGGTCCAAATAAAAAGTAATGACATTAATCTTGGAATGCTTACCTCGTGTTCAGTACTGAACACGTCGCCTTGGTTGATTTGCTTATAGAGCGGCACGGGCTCGGCGTCGCCGCTCTGCTTGCCGAACATCTTCTGCAGCTGGTGGAACTTTGTGTTCTGATTTGCGCTCGTCTTCTGCGATTTCTCTATCACCGGCGCCTGGAAGAGAATATTTTATACATATACTCACGCCTGTATTCCCAAGAGGGGTAGGCAGAGCACGTGAATTCGAAAATCCAGTGCCACGTTTAGCAATTTCAGGGTAACCAGATGGTCAAACGTGATATTGCAGTGACAGGTTGCTAGCCCATCGCCCACAATACACTAACCCTTTCCCAGAGTCGACTCTTACGACACCCACGGGAAGAAAGGGGGAGGTGCTATTCTAACCCGGCACCACACGGGTATAAGAATATAGACGGGTATACACGGGTAGAATATTTTAGGTGTCACTAAAAAAGTAGATTCTTGGTATAAAAAATCAAAGAGACCACAAGTCAAATTGCAGGGCTTCCACGGCTCACACCACAGAATGGCAGAGGTTAATTAAAAGCCGGTCGCGGAGCATAGATAAATTCGAGCGTTGACCCACTACTGGTCAGTTAGATAGTAGTTAAATAGTAATATTGTACCGGCAGATCGTTATCGTTGTTCCCGTGATTGTCGTGCCAGGTGGCGAGCGGGCGGTAGTCGGGCGTGGTCGCGTGCGAGAGGAACGCGAACTTCTTGCGATTGTTGGGTTGATTAGTAATACTGTGCAGTAATATTGCCCTCACGCTCGCACAGTGCGACGCACGTGCTAAATTGTGAGCGTCAGGGCAATATTACTGCACGCGTTTCGACAGAGATAGATAGCAGCGGGTCAACGCTCGAATTTTGCTGTGGTCCGCGACCGTCCTTTAGTAATAGTAATAATGTAAGTACCGGCAGATCGTTATCGTTGTTCCCGTGATTGTCGTGCCAGGTGGCGAGCGGGCGGTAGTCGGGCGTGGTCTCGCGCGAGAGGAACGCGAACTTCTTGCGGTTGTTAGCGTCCTGAGGCTGCATCGCCGGCGCGTCCTTGCTGCTAGTGCGCGGCTTATGCGTCGATATTGTGACGCCTGGAATGTACATACGTAAATTTATTAATATGCTTGATCAATTTGAAAACAAATGCCCTCCCTCTTGTTTTAATTCCCTTTGTTGATTAGTTACCATATTCATAGAGGATAGAACCTATAGAGAAACAATGTTCGCAACCCTGGTCCGCAAATAGTTTGTTGATTTCAACATACTAAACGTCACCGTCACTGTCACAGAAACTGTACAGAGCCAATAACCGTAGAGAAAAAGGCACTAGCGTTACGCGCGATCTTGGACCGGCCAATAAGAGCACAGCGATCACTTCAATTGTTTTGCGGAATAATTTCCGAACAACCAAGATGACATTAGTACTCTATAGGTTCTATCCTCAATGCCATAATTACATTTGTAAAAAAATCTATTCCTAAAAGGGTAGGTAGACATATATCGATTCACTCAGGGTCACTTTTAGGGTTTTTTTATGTCAGTAATAGTAAAAACAGTGGCCAAAAATATGCCTATCCCATAACTTATATTTCCTTAGTCTCCTTTGACAACATCCACGGAGAATGAAAGAGAATGTATAATAAGATAGTGAATCGCCTGATAGTAAGCTATCAATTTATGTATACGCGGGACTTAATCACCGGGAAAAAATACCGTGATTAAGTCCTGCGTATACATAAATATGAGTGAAAATCACGAAAGTTTAAAACAGTATAGTAAGCTATCATTACGGTAGCGAGCCTGAACCCGGTTCGGCGGACGTGGCAGAAAACGCTAAATAAAACGGCGCATTTCGCTGTCATTTATGATAACATTGTTATGTATTTTTCTTACCTGTTTTCATACTAATTAGCAATGGCGGGGCATTCATCCCACTCAACCAATCTTTAGCGGAGAGGGCGGGTAAAGGCGCAGCCGTGTCGGGGTACAAATCTTCCTGGAATCAAATCAAGAATCAATTAGTTTTAGCCAGCAGCTATTACCAGCCCACATTTTAAAACTTCCCTGACCAATACATAATTTTAAGTCTTTTTGACTTTTTTCTTACCGCATGAAATACTAAACTAAACAGCTAGATTGGTTTTATAGTGCCACTGATCAACAAACAATGGACAAAGAGGCTAGTGGTTATCGTACCTGGAAGCAGTCGGACTTGCGAGGCACGATCATCGCTATGGGCTCGCAGAGACCGCGTGAAGTGTGCAGCTTGTAGAAACGGAACACCTCGCACGCGGCTGTGTTCACGCCGCGCTTCGGCATGAAGCCGAGACCCCGCTGGAACAACGCATTATTATACCACGAGAAAAGCAAGGGACTACAAGCCAACCGCGGAGCAGTGAAATTCGAGCGTTGACACGCTGCTCCCCGACCGGCCTTTATCCATTAATTACACATATTAAGGGGGAAAAAGCCGTGGTAGCCCAGTGGTTCGACCTGTGGCCTCTCAAGCAGAGGATCGTGAGTTCAAACCCCGGGCTCGCACCTCTGAATTTTTCGGAATTTATGTGCGATATCAGATTTGATATTTATCACGAGCTATTCGGTGAAGGAAAACATCGTGAGGAAACCTACACACAGCGACGAAGTAATTCAACGTTGTGTGTGAAGTTCCCAATCCGCATTGGGCCCGCGTGGGAACTATTGCCCAAGCCCTCTCATACTGAGAGGAGGCCTGTGCCCTGCAGTGGGACGTATATGTATAGGCTGATGATGATGACTAAGGGGGAAGGCGGGAGTCGATCAAGTGTGACGTTGTATGATGGGGGAGAGGGTAGGAGGGGTCCTAAATTACGTGACGTGACGTACCGTTCCTAAATAAAGGACGAACTTTGAACTATTAACGTAATACCCAAAAATAAAATTATTCTCGGAACTGGAGTTAGGATTAATTGATTCTTATATCCAAAATTACAAAATACGTGACAACATACATACGAGAGGTGGGGGAGGGATCTTATTCAAAGATTATTTAAAAACTGACTATGCTGTTTTTTCAATAGTGCCGAATTTATTATATTAAGTTGTGAAAATAGTACCTAAGCAAGGATGCTTGGGCCAGGGGGAAAGGATATTGTATAAGTTTTCCGATACACTACTTGTGTACTCACTTGTGGGTTTCCAGAGAGGAACTGATTCAAGAAATGTACGTAAGGGGCTTCGTCGACGACTTCGTAGTATCGAATGTTCCCATCACCCTTGCCAGCAAGGTAGACCTGCAAAATAAATAAAATTAGTTAACCCTTTGGACAATAAAATTAACCCTTTGGATAGTATACATAATGATCAAGAAGGGAATTAATTCTTGTGGTTATTAGGATATGCCCATCTTCTGTGGGAAAGTTCCTCATACCTTCGTGCTGCCTCGAGCTGATATGTATAAAAAGAATTTTACATACATACAGTCATAGTCATAACGTCACGCATCTTTCCCACAGTGGTAGGCAGATACTACTTTGTTCCACTTGCTACGATCCTGACATACCTCTTTTGCTTCATCCACATACATTCCCCCGGGGTTTCGGTTTGTAAAACTCCCGCAATTTGGTCACAGAATGTCCACAGGTCTTTCCTTCCCAATGTACTCATTCAAATTCACACTTACCATATTAGTATCATGGTCATAATAAGGGAACACTACTCCAGATGAGCTGTCGATGGTTTCACAGGCCAGAGGCTTATCCAAAGAATGTTGGTCCCAGATGGCATACTGGCGGTCGCTGTAGCGCGAGAATCCAGTGGTTAGGACCTTGCCTTGGCTCCCTAGGAAGGTGCATTTGGACGCCTTGGTACCCAAGTGGCAGGGACCTTCCTGTGAAGAGAAATAAATTTTGAAATTAGTATGACTGCCTGCGGCAATATAAGTTAGAGTCAAGAGACTGGAAGAGTGAAAATGACGATTGTTTGAAATGATGTGTTTCAAATTAATTTTAGTACTCTGTGGAAAATATAGATACAAAGATAACACAGTTTTAAATTACCATTCATCGACGTTCGACAGCTGTTTGCTTATCTCACGCCGAATAACAAAATTGTATTAAAATGTCTACGACAGAGTTAAAGGCAGACCTCAGTAGAATTTTTTTTTTTTTTTTTTAAATTCTTATTTTCAATGTTTTAATATCATTCCAAACATCAGACTCAACATTTTCTATTAGGTATAATCTAAACAGTACAGACTGCCTAACGATAAAACAGGGCTTAGATAGGCAAAGTAAACAGAGATAACAGTGAAATGGGAAGTTTTATTGATTGCCTTCGCCTATCTGTTCAAATGTATGAAAACTACACACTTCAGATGGATGAAAATAGAACCAGACTGAACCAATACTTACTAAAATAGAGCTATGTAGTTTGTATAAAACAAACATTTGTGCGTTTGAAGCTATTTATTAGTGGTGTAAAGATGGTCCTGACATCCACTGGCTTTCAAAAGACCCGGAAACTCGTATCAATAATATCATAGATAATTATATCACTCACAGAAAGCACGATGCCGCTCCTGGGCTCGATGACTCGTAGCTTCTTGTCCTTGCAAGTGGTGGCGAGGAGTGAGCCGTCTCGGTTGAACGACATGCAGTAGATAACGTCGCTGTGGCAGTCGATCACTTTCACCGCCTCGCCCTTGCCCACGTCCCACACGAAGATCTGGAAGGAATGATAGATAATAACCAATAACAATAGATGGTGGAGTTTAAAGACCGATGGCGGAGCACAGCTAAATTCGAGCGTTGACCCGCTGCTTTCTATCTCTGTTGCACGCGTGCAGTAATATTGTGATCACACTCGCACTTAGCACGAAGTGCGTGCGTCGCACTGTCTTTCCAGATGAGGAAGGCAGAGCTCACAAAACGTTTCGTTTAGTATCCACTTTTAGTATAGCTTTAGGCTTAGTTGCTAACCTGGCACCTAATGGAAACCCTAACCGGGTCCTTGCCCGCCTTGTTCGACATTAACAGAAAATAGAAAGGCGGAATTTTTAATCCGACACTAATGTTGACTTAATCGTATTGGTTAAGTTTATGAAATCAAATATAGTACTGAACTCGAAAACAATTTTTCTGGTGGTAACACACTACATATTTTTGGTCGTAGTCTATTTAAAAAAAAACGCAAGATACTTATAACTTATAACGTTTTGAAATATTCTGTATTTTTTCAAAATTTACTAAAAAAAATCTCCCACAATCGCGTCTCCCGTAGTAAATAAATCCCATACAACAACGCATGCAAACAGTTCCGCATACAACAAAGTCCAGCTCTTTCTCCAGACGCAGTACATGACCTTACAACACACCGTGATTCACCACAGTTCATATCAATAACGGTGCCTCAAACTGTTAGACACATCTGCTCATAATTGGAACCATAACGCACCATGGTACGTCAAACTAAACGGTCTAATCGCCGTACGCCGTCACGCGTGATTGTTGATTTGATAGGCGTCTGCAAAATGGGAGCGCATTTTCAGACCGGATAAATTGTTATTAATTATTATGCATGTTTAATTGGCTCGGATGGGAGGAATGTTTGTGAGATTGTTTCTTTTAATTGTGAGAGTCTGAGCTACGATTGTATGGGGTTAGGAGACTAATAAATGAAAGTGGGATGGTTTTATTGCTGAGTAGCTTGTGATAGTTGAGGCTTAAGTAGAATAAGAAAGCTCATCTTGAACGTCGAACTATGATAGTTAGGTACTTATATTGAGTAGTTAGTCAACTTCCTTTTCCTTCTTTTCTCTTCTACCAGGAGAGGTTCACTCTGCAGTTTAGGTATGCTCCGCCGGCGACATCTATTGAAAGGTCCATTTTAACGCCTAAACCAGTTCGGCAGTGGACCTTCGCGTGCTTAAGAAGGACTACAAAGTAATTTATGAATTGTTTTCGATATCTTTCATTACATACACATTTATAAAAAAAAATGAAATGTCAAAAAAAATCAAGCAAGTTGGAAGTACAAAGACTGACTTATCCCTTAAGGGTCCTCTTATACTTTCTATTATCCTTTGAGAGGTAAAAAGAGAGACAATAAACATGGTAAAACGTGGTACAGTCACAAAAGATTAAGATAAAGACTTTCATACTTAGTTCTAAAGCTTAAACCAAAACAATTCAGCTTACCAGATAGTCGAAGCCAGCGCTTAGTATTATGTTCTCAGCGGTAGGATGCCATTCGATGTAAGCGACGCGCCGCTTGTGTCCGTGAAGTTCCACCAGCCAATCGGTCAGGTGCATAGAGAGACCGCCGTCTGGGATATGCCATAGTTTTACCTAGAAAAATAGGAGTAACTTTGTTTAGAAAACTTTCCAAGTGATACCAATTAACTGTTGACTGGGTTACTGAGGAATGGTCGTCTAATTGGCTTGGAATCACTTAAGTCTTGTAGCGGTTGAATAATGATAAAGGCCGGTCGTGGAGCACAGAGTCACTGCGCGTTAAAGTTATAACAACAAGTAGGATAGTCAATTTTTGACAATAATCATTGAAATCAAGTAACCAACACACATCGGTCTTTGGTCACACTCATTAAAAAATAAACGTTGACTCAGTACCAATTGCGTATGTTGAAATGTTGAAATCTATTAACGGATATAAAATCAGTCGACATTATTGATGACTACATGGTCCAAATGAGCATGAAGTGAACTTAAAAAAAAATATAGACAATACAGACCAAGGTAATGACTACAAAGTTTAAATAGCATTACATTAGTGCAGCATTTTAATTAAAATTCTCGTTACATTTGGTTTAAAAACATTCCATCCTTCTTTCGAACTTTAATTGCCGTCTGACCACAAAACATTGTCATTACCAGCCAATCAGTACGGTTAAACTACGACCCACGATAACACACACTTTCAAACATCACAAAAACCGGTAAATCGGGTAATTGTCCCTTAATAGCTACGAATTCGCTCAGAAATAGCGATTGCGGACCAAAAAATCTGCGCAAACTAAAATTACCGTGCAGTCATCGGAACATGACGCTATGATGTTATCGTTGAAAGGGTTCCATTTGATGTCGAGGACCGGGCCTTTGTGGCCTGTAACGCGACTCGCGTTGAAATCCAAGCGGCCAGTCTGAAAAAAAAAAGTTGTTTTTTTACTCAAGGACGATTTTTGGCAACCCTAAATCTTCTCAGGGACTACTTGACACGTAGTCAACAGTGTAAAAAACAAAAAAATAAACGTAAGTATAGTCGCCGGGAAATTAGATGGCACGGTTCTAGAGAGACAGAGTTAATTCGCACATCTCTTTTATGTAAAAAAAGCGCTGCTCGAACTTACTTTCTCTCTCTCTCTCTCTCTCTAAAATCGTGCCAAGTTTGATGCCGAATAGTGCACAGCTACATAAATGCGTTTTCAGGAACTTAGTTCAAAAGTGACGGATTTGTCTGAGTTGAGATCATATAACGCAATAAGATCGAGCCAATTTGAGTGGAATCTTGCCGTTTGTTTTGTTGCGTTTGTTAGTAAACCTACTACCTGGATACACCTATCAGAAAGACTTCATCAATGAGGTCCACATTGAAAAATATTTGCAGCAAAATGGACGATGTTTCAAAACTAAAATCCGTCTGAATACTGTGTAACAAAAAAAACAAGTCGAGCCTACACTGAACCGATGATGTGCAAAAAAAGGTATTAAGTTCAGAATGACGCCAGAAAGCAGCCCTCGTGTATTGCGTGCGGGCTTCTTTGCATGGTGGCTAAGATGACGTCATTCAGTGGTTAAAAAAGCTATTCAATTGTTCGTTGTTTTTATTTTTATTCCCCGTGTGGTGCCGGGTTAGAATAGCACTTCCCCCTTTCTTCCCGTGGGTGTCGTAAGAGTCGACTCTGGGAAAGGGTTAGTGTATTGTGGGCGATGGGCTAGCAACCTGTCACTGGAATTTCACGTTTAACCATCTGGTTACCCTGAATTTGCTAAACGTGGCACTGGATTTTTTAATTCATGTGCTCTGCCTACCCCTCTTGGGAATACAGGCGTGAGGATATGTATGTATGTATGTTTTATTCAAAAGTAATTGAAGAAAGACAATTACGTCTGAAGTATGCATAGATACTTAACTACAGCTGTTGGGTACGACACAATGCAATTAACATTTCATCTACCTATTCTATTCGTGCACAACATGCAATACTATTACAGTGTCATACTCTGGAAGTATTTATTACTGACAGGTAATAGAAAAAGCAATAAATCATGTAAACTAGCTGTCTCCAAAATATCTGCAGACACGCTAATAACGTAGTTAGACAATAGAGTTGTACCCACATATCTGATGGCAGCTGTATCTAATTAATTTTCTTTTTAACGCGAATCAATCTTAAGAGAAAGAAGCCTACCGTCTTACAAAACAAGCGGCACCTTTGAATTTCTCAACGCTTGTATTAAAAAAACGTTATCTCGCCCAATCCCAATTACAACGTGCGAACACAATTCCTGTAATTACCGCGATAATTATTTAAATGCCCAAGATAATACGTCACGTTTCAAAATCTGCGATTGCGAGAGAAACTGTGGAACTGCAGCTACGAGCGTTTGTTTTGAACAGAGTAACATTATATGACATTTTATTGCTATAATTCTCACGGCTTAGGTGGTAACGTTCGATTTCAATGCCTTTGCTATCACCTTACGTGTTACGGTCTCATTAATTAGCCAGCAAATTAATACAAACAGTCTTCGAATGTGTTCACAAAGCTGTGTCAACTTGGCATGCATAGTACTTCATTGTCATAATATAATGTTTTTGTTGGTACGTGTCAAGGCCAAGTGATGGACAAGTGATTGTAAATATTTGACAATCGCTCAAAACGTACACAGTCGCGTGCGATGAGCTAACAAGTCAATAAGTGGTGATAAATCGTGGTTTGATGGTACGTGACGTAAGCTAGCGTTTGTCTCGCCTTGGATGTTATTGGCAACTTGGTCAAACCACCGTAGTAGACACATGTAATGAAATACACTACAAGTGTCAGGTTGTTGCCGATATTTTGTTGCTGGCTGTCCATGATGGATGCACAATTTATTAACTTTTTTTTAGTACCAATAACACACATAATCTTTCAGGGCGCAGCGGAAACTCTCGAATGTAGGTACGACAGCTTAACTGCAACGATTGACACCCTGTGTTTCACTTCTATTGCTTTTATTAGGGCAGAAAAAGTAGATTATAGGTGTAGTACCGTCGGGCGCCGAGTCTTTTACGTTATTTGACGCCGAGAAATACATACGTAACATTTTCTTACACACGCCATCCCAAGTAAAAGACAATCTGTAGGTATACATATCAGATTAATGTCATAAAGTACAACTTGGTAACAATATGGTTTCCTACGTTAAGCAGAATTGCTGAAGTACTCCTAGGCCTTAAGTCATTAAAACAAACAAGTTTCTTTTATAAACGGATGTCAAATTAAGACCCCATCAATTATCTCTCCGGATTACAACGACCTATGCTAGGGTCTAGCATCCGCTAACCTGATTCTATGGACCGAGTACGTGCGCGGACTTTTAACTTCGTTAATACACTGATCTGTCTATCCTACGCGCAGTTAAATCTGGATGACCTATGATTGGACTGCCTGGGGGCAGCGATTTACTGGCGTAGCTCACTCGCAATAATCATTGCATTATTGTGACAGATCCTCGGAAATAGCTTCGTTAAAACGGCATAAAATATCTCAATGGCAATCAATATAGCTTACGATCTTTAGCATCATAGAGAACAAATTCTATCTAAAACTTTGTAAGTGTAGTTCGTTGAAATTTTGCATTAACGCGTCGGCAGATCAGACCAAATAATACCGAGTCAAAGTGATTTGTCTTTATTTTGGTTCATAAGTATTCAGACCACGCTCGTACTACATACAAACAGATTCAAGAGGCTGATCCGCTTACAAATGTATTATGTACCTGGCTTGTACCGTACCCAATTATAAAGTTTGACTATTTGATGGTGTTGTTACGGTCTTACGGTCAACAGATCGCGGGGTGCGGGTCGAATTGCTACTAGAATGTCCGGGCGTATCGGTTTCCTTCTGTCAAAAGAACAATGCCTCGGACAATGTGCACCCTGGGGAACAACGGTTTACCTATGCATTTGTGGGTAAGCAAACCGTTGGCTAATATTTGACACGGAGACACCGGCCAGCAAGCCCTTTCAAGGCTTTTTGTATGCGAGGCGAGAGGCGAGACTGAACCAAGTAGTGCCTTCAGGTGATAAAGGGGAGGGTGAGTCTGGGCGAGTGATGGAGCAAGCCTGAGGTTCGGCCAGTTTGGGTCGTGGTTACCGGGATAAGGAGCTGCCTCGTTCCTTCTCTGCCTTCAGAGAGGAACTGATGGCAGCGAACCCACGCCCGGTGACACCAGCAAGGGAAAAAGAGTAATCCGAAACCCGCATTGCGCGGCGCTACCTTTTTTATAAAAAGCGCAGCAAGAGGGTCCACCCCGAGGAAACCAGTAGGCGGACCGTAGTGGGCGGACAGTAGAAGTGACCATACAGGATCCCAGACTCCCCACAAAAATGGCCAAGGAGATAGTGTGTTTTTAGAGGGTATGCCCGCCTTCTGAGGGAGAGCTATTCATAATCCTGTGCACCGTCAAACCGAGGAATACACAAGGCGCGTTTTCCACCCGTAAAAAGGCCATACATCGCAGATCAAAAATCAGTGCGCATCTGGGTTAGAACCAGACTCTGCGTTACTATTTCATCAATCAGTACATACATAAGTATGTGCCAAGCATTTGAGTTCAAATAATTTTCACGATATAGAAAATATCACGAAGTCACCTATGATTTTTCATTATTATTTTTTACATTTACCATTCCATTGTCATAATCATAATAGTCCATTATCATGAACCTAAATGTTAAAAACTTTATCATCTAATTTATTCAGGGCTTCAGGGTAGTTCTTAACGAACATTTGATAAACTATTGAATAGTAAATGCTTTACGCGCGTAGTTTCACGTAGAAGAGTAGCGAAATTTATAGGAAAGTATAAGTAGAATTTCCCTGGCTTTATATCCGCCGGTAAAGCCAGATTAAAGTATAATCGTCCTTTGAGAATCATTTTAAACAGACGGAATATTATAATAGACATCGAACAAAATACCAGCGACTGAAGACGCTAGCAGCTAGAACTGCTAGAAGGCTTAGCTCGCGCGTGCGAGATAGTCTACCTGTCATTTTCTGACGTGTCTAGTTAGATAGTGACGGCACGTGACGGGTATTCTATCCCACAACTCGACTCGCGGTTTTACCTGCTAAGCCGGCTAACTGCTAGCATCTTCAACAAATTATATTTTTAACCGACTTCAAAAAAAGGAGGAGGTTCTCAATTCGACCTAATTTTTTTTTGTGTGTGTGTATGTTACTCGATAGCTCGGAGACCCGTGGACCGATTTTCTAAATTTTTTTTTTTAATCGAAAGGGTATAACTCGAAATTGGTCCCATTGGCACGAAACCAGGATCTGATGATGAAATATTGGAGAAATCGAGGGAACTCTTCACATTTTATATGGAGATGTACGGCGTTTTCGGTAATTTGTTGATGAAATCAAGATTTTACATTCAGTAAACAGAATACTTTCAAAATATTGCTAGTTTGAAGTCGGTTTTTTTTTTGTTTAAAATTATTGTATGTATAATATTAATATTGACTAGCTGGCACATCGAGCGCCTGGCATGGAATTTCCTCGTTTGTTATGCAATTCTTTCCAATAAAACTTGCTGCTTCTTATAATAACATAAACATATGACTGATCGGTAAGTATACACATACGAGGTTGATTTTCGCCATTGTGCTAACCATTCCGATATTTGTGAGTATTTGTGTATTATTGGACTTAATTATTAGACTAATTAGTACGTCGTAGCTTTTATTACCTATAGTAATTAATAGCAGTACGCATAGAAATATTCTTATCGAGGCCACTTAACCAGAATCCTTCAAATGAACCAAACAAGAGCAGGTGCACTTAGCTTTAGCTATTAGCTACTAATTAATACCTTTAGTAGTTTATTTTTCTCTTTTAATTTTTTTTACTAGCCTTTAGATACTTTTCCACTGCCAAGAATAGACCGACAATTTCGTGCGCGATCGTCCCTTGGAATGAGGGGTTGGCGGGGGTGAGGTAGTAAGTAATAGCGACACGCAACGTTATTTCCCCTTGACTGCAGTCCCCCCTGACGCCTGTATTGCCTCGCCTGTATTTAAAGCCAAGGTACCTTTTAGATAAGACTTGTTAGTCTGTTTGGTTTTTGATTGGTTTGAGCAATGGCTTTTCAAACGTGGAAGCTAATCCTGACTAGCTCTTCATACTTTGTCGGAAAATATGTGTGAAATTTATAATGAGTTGTACAAGCAATTGAATGCATCAAAATTCCCTATCTACATTGAGTTAGCGTGGCAATCATAACCCTCCCATACTGACATGACTGTGGCCTGCAGTGAGGCGCACCTACAGTCCTACATAAGTTAGATGATGATGATGATAATGATGATGATGAGGATGATGATGCTGATTTACTTACATGATCCAAAGGGAGGACCAGGAATGCGCCCCCTCCCGCTACTTCGGTGACAATGGCCACAAACTTAGGGTTGACAGCGCAGAAATTGGAATCGTGGGCGTTCCTCGTAATCTTAATGTTGTCATAGCAACGCTCCCTCTTCGATGGCACGCCGTAAACATGGCGGAATTTGGAGCTCCTCACGCCACGGAACCAAACCTGAAAATTAGCTTAATTAGCGGATTCTTTAATTTACGACGCTAGGATATCCTGAAACGAGGTTACTGAGGTTCCAATTAGTGGTTAAGGACGTGACTTTCAATGTCGCGTGAAATACTTGGAAATTTGTGTGTGGTGTAAGGTAAATTTAATTATTAATATACATAGGTACTTAACTAAAATACGAAGCATAATGTACACGGTATTCCTCGTAATTCGTCTTCGTATTCGAACGGTATTTTTACAAATCTGTCTGTAAAACACATGAAGGAGAGAGTTCCAAACTCGCGAGGATTTTATCAGAACACTTTATCCTGTGAGAATTTCATATTTTTTATCCTTTGCCTATATTTTACATAATAAAAAAACTCTATGTCACAGCTTTCTACATTCAAGGGCTTGAGCTAGCTAGGCGTTGGTTAGTCAATCAGTCAAGTCTTTTTATTTTATACCTAGATCGTCAAGTTGTTGAAAGTGAACTCAAATGAACTACATAAATAATATTTCATAAAGGTTGGCTTTTAAAGATAAGTCCACAAACTTAGTAGGTACTTCAACACCTCGCTTTAACCGTCTTTAATGGCTCACTTTTTTGTTCAAATTGCATAGGTGATCAGATGTGTTGACACTTAGATTCAGCTGTGATACAATCAGATTTAGGTAAATTGTAAATGGGGTCAATACACACCTCGTTACGTACCTACTTGCACTCAATCGTAAGACGTGCACGCAATAATTAGAAAACCATCTGCATTACAGAAGTAGTTATCATTTTGCATACATAATTTTGCAAAAAAAATCGATACGTGTTAAGAGCGAAGAATATCGAATTTAAAGTCACGCCTCTAATGAAGTAACTGCAATCGGAGGCCAAGTGTTTAATTACTCAATTTTTATTGATAGTTGTAAAAGTCATTCGTTTTGCCATTTCGAATTGCTAATTGTTTATAGAGTCCGAGTAAGGTTTTTCGGGATATAGTTGGTGTTGCGAAATCAGCGTTTCGTAAAGTTGTAAAAACTAATTCTGGCTGTCCAGTAAAGCATAGGCGGTACAGTTAATTTAGTTAAGTAACTTGCAATCGTGGATGCGAGAAATTTTAGAATTTGTATGTAAATCTTTACGTCACCAAACTTCTTGATTTATTTGCGGTGACGTTAATTTTGCCGCTGACCGATGCCATTGAATAAATTGGCCAATTGATCAAGATTTAATTGAACCCTATCACTCTTTTTTGGTGTACTAAAGAGGCCCTACCGAAATAATGTAGGCAACATTGCCAGAGTTGATCGTAGGTATTTTTGTGTGTGTAATAATTAACATCAATCCCGTGCGGGATTCACGCTATCTTACTTACTTGTATTTATATATTTCGTATTAACAGTCATAGATTCATACAATACTTTCATAATCTACTGATGTTGCACACTTTGATCATGTTTATTATTTTTTTTATACTGTGAATACTATCAAGAAGTAAAAAAAACTTCATCTCATCGTTAGAAACTTATTTTGATCGAAATGGCATCGGACTTTCGTCTCGCCGTTATAACTGCCTCTTGACCGGTTTTTGCAAGAGGGTTACGGATAAAGAAGCTACATAATAACGGCTATAATAAGGCGTAACATCAAATTTAACACGGCGGGAGGCGCTACCGGGTAAAATTTACCACACGGTGCATAAATTCGCAAATATTTATTTTATTACTTAATTTTGAGCCGAGTCACTTTAGGTACCTTCCGAGAAACGTACGTTAGACTGCTTTTTGGAATATGTAGGCAATGTGCATGCGGCTTTCGGCTAAAACACACATCTAAAGTGCGAATGGGTATTTTTAACCCAGTAGCGACTATTTGTGTCATTATTTTTAACAGTCTACATTTTACATTTTTGTTGATTTAGATTATAAATATGCCTTATTTCCACTCATTGAAGAACAAATAGAACTTTTACTGCATTTAGAAAATAGTCAAGAAGAAGATAATTCTAAAATTGAAGACAATGAAAAATATAGTAAACATGAAAGTAATTCAGAGCATGAAGGAGAAGACAAACAGACAGTAAAGACACTGATTGAAATTTATGATATTTATGTCATAAAAATATGTAAAGAGCATAACTATAGTGTGTTTGTGAAGAATGAGCCCAAAAAGTACAGTCAGATTAACATTCAATGTGCCACATTGTAAGGAAAGTGATCATACTTTGAACATTTTTTTTTTTCAAAAAAATGCCAAATTAATGCATGTCATATTTATCATTATAAGTAAGAACACAAGATACTAATTCTGTATTGATCTCGTTTTTACATTTTTTTTATTTGTTTAGGGTCAAATTTTTGGTTTTTTATAAGCTATGTGCAAAATAATGCTGATTTATATGCTGTGTCTTTAAAAAAAGATAATAATTTTGTTTTAAGAGGTAACTACTTTTTTCTCAGATTATTTCGTTGAAAATATAACAAAATATAATATAAAATAATGTTTTATTGAAATACCTATAACAAACCACCACTTTTACAATAAACACATTGTGGTATTTTTTACCCAGTAGCGACCATCCGTGTTGCATTATGGGGCGCGCCTCCCGCCGTGTTAAATAATGGAAAGTTCACTATAAATTAAATAGATTGATTGGATCAGTGACAGGTGACAGACGGTATACGTATATTTTAGTGAGTTTGGAAAACTAGAACTCGTCCTAATACGCGTTTTTTGTCAAAACAATCTGAAGAAAATTCATGTATATTTAATGAGAAGCAGACAGATTGAAATTTCTGTATGCTAAACCTTGCGTGTTGATTTAAATACAAAATACCTAGTATTAATGATAAACAATATACCCATAAAATGTACGTTCTTGTAGATCTTGTTGATTAAAAGTGTCGGTCGAATATCTGTTTGATTAAGTATACATAGCATTATATCTTGATAATTAAGTGTGTAGAGCATTGCGATAAACAAAATAGATATATTTAGGTAGCAAATACCTAGGTAGCTCGTCAAGCACTTGCTTGCTGCTAGGTCAGTGAACATTTAATATTGTCTACTAGCTAATGAAAGAATTTAATAGACAGTGAAAGAAATGACGCAATGTCGTATGAATTAAGACCCATTAGAATACGCCAAGTGAAATTGACACGTCTAGCTAGAACAATACCTACTACCGAGAAAGATAATTGCTTATCTCAAGAAAACACGAAATTACGAACTGAATTCTATGAAAAGGTACAAAAGGCTATGAGTATAAAAAGCTCTGTGACTAAAATGGTTTTTAAGTGTGCAAAAAAAATAGAATAAAAGATACTCTACCTGTGAATTAGTCATGTTGCCTCCGGTATGTTCAGGTGCGATATCAAGGCATGCACTACAAGGCACTCCCAAACTATAAAGTCTTGTGCATTATAAATAATCGTGTACACAAATAACATAAAATCCAGCTGCCCACAACATGACGCACTTGTAACTTAACACTGAAATATTCAAAACAAACAAAATGGATGCATTAAACACAAAACGAAATTGCAAAATAATGGGGGTATTACACTGGACGCATAATTGGAAGTCACATGTGCTGCTCTGCAATTAAACAAGTGATTATTGTGATGGAGCGGCGCAGACGCGTGCCTCTAGTGGCGGGCGAAAAAAAAGTGAAAAGCAGTAACAAAGTCGTTGCCGCCGTCCGCTCTTGAGAGAGTATCAAATTCACGCGTCTCGTCTAGCTCCACGCCAGTCCACGGAGAGTTCAATCAATTAACTAATCACACCTCTCACAGCCAAAGTTTAAGAGGTCACATCGTGTACTTCCTTTAATCAAATATCAAACAAACGTTGCTTACATAAATGCGACTGACATATAAATTGTTGTGATTGCGATCAATATTTATATAACACTAAAAGCCTGAACAAGTACTTCGATTAAGCTATTATAAAACATGACTCATACAATACACTTAAAATGTAGCAGTAGTAACACTTTCCCTCTACTTCAGTTCGTTACATGATGGGCAACTAACCGTTACACTAAATACGACGGCCACTACCGCGTACAACTCCAGAGTGTTGGTATAATCGAACAGTAAAGTTATTTCTGTTTCTATTGTGGCCAGTTAATGACAGTGTTAAAACTCGATAGCGATAGCTTTTACTACCTATTTGGAGCAACTTTAGCTATTCGTTACTAAACATTTCGAAATACATTTTTGACGTGACAACGTCTTAAATTAGGTTGCGGCTGGGAGTCACTTATGAAAAAGTGTAACGCTCGGTAACGTTACGATGACGTCACCGAACGAGAGAGAGGCCCGCAGTGTTAAGGAGGTGGCGCTTCGATAGTGCGAAGCCTCTATGGTATCATGTGAGACGTCAAACGCAGACATGGACAGCTGTCACGATTGGGAGTTGACGTGACGTCTTAAATCAATAAATATTCTACCGAGAAAAAGACGTTGTCACGTAAAATCTTCGCCCGTAAAACCGACTTTACAGGCAACCATTTTTTTTATGCAGCTATTAAGTTATGGCCACCTTAGAATTAGAAGTGAGTGTGCTTTCATAAAAAAGGCAATAAACACCTATACGGCCCTACATATTGCCCCCTAATTGGAAAATTATTAGTTGGGTAGGAAACGGGGAAGGATTTGGTAATAAAAATAAACTAGTGTACAGACAACTGAAAAAATCACTCCAAAGCAAATTACAAATTATAATAAAATTACAGCTTGATTTATATCTGTCTGTCCCGCGAATCTTTATGCGGAGTTTACATTTGCAAAATACTGAGAAGCTACTATAAGCAAGAGAGAGTCGCAACGCAAATATTTCCATCCCTGTTATGCAGAGGTATATTTTTGTTTCAAAACCTCATATTAGGTGCCATCGTGAACACTTAACAATACAATCAATGCACAGTTATTAAGGTACCTACATACCTATTAGATTGAAAAAAAATCAAACATAACGTTAAGGGAACACAACGATCTTTAATGCAAAGTTTACAACTTTACATTTTCATAATGAATACTAGGGATAACTCGCGTCTTAAATAGAGTTTAGCTTGACATGATTCGGGCTTGTATGTAGCCCTTTATCTACAAGCTGCGGCGACTGCTGCCAAACGCGCACTGCATTTTATCACTCTGTTCGCGTTTGACCAGCCGCCGCGACTCCTAGATGAACGGCCATGGACTAGCCCGAAACACGTCGAACTATATTCGATTTTAGATGTAGGTAATTCTTTATGGGTGAGCCTTAAAGCAGTTTCATGTCCGTACTTGAAATTTATTGCTGCAAATTACGAAACAAAGCTACATGTAAAACAAGGATGGAGATATTTACGACTCTCTCTTTCCCTTGCAGCAAAAACTTCCCAAGAGTAAACTTAGCATTACATTCGGCACCAAATATAAAGTTTCTAGTTAATAATACCGACAAAACAAGAAATACAGAGAATTTAAAGCGAATGCATTGTTATGTTAATTACGTCCAAGTGACCGAAATAAGCAAACGCTTAAATCGCCGACTGTACATGTAAGTAGCACTTATGTCATGGTTTGGTGGTCAAAATGTACTGAAAATGACATAACATTTGAGTTCAAGTTACATCATACTTCACCTAACAATTGGGTTTAAAGCATCTTTAAACAATTGTGACCTTGATTTTTTTAGAACCATATCAGTGGCTCACACCATTAAGCTGAGCAAAACCTGTTCATTTCATAATAAATAGCAGTGTATAGTCTTTGACATTAACAAATATTGGTATTAATATGGGTTTCTATCATTAAACCAGTCTCATAGAAAGTGTTTTATAAGATCTGAAGATTCTTTTATTGCATCATGGCCATATTACATGACAAAGTTTGATTAATATTCATGGCAAAGGTGAAAGTTATTATTGAATTTAAAATAACAAGTAGTTCCCAGGCTATATTTAACATGGGCTCTATATAATTTCCTACAAACTGTATATAATTTGATGAAATTTGAATTAATTAAACATTCTGTGAGGTCATATAATTAAAGGTTGTGAGAACTTTATGTGTCTTAATGTTTATTAGCCTTCTTTTACCTACCTGGGAAATATGGCTGTACAACTTTGTAATGATGTAAAGACCGGCCAAACTCACAATTTGGTGCAGTGTATCCTGCACTAATTAAAATTAAAGAAAAGGGATGGACTAAGTGAGACTAGTTTTTATAGTAAATATAATAATACAATTCATATTCAAATCAGATTTACATTTCCTCTTGTACTATTTATTTATTTTCCAGAATTACCTATGAGTACCTATCAGTATATTTTTTAGTTAGTTTGTTTGGTGTATTTAATAAAACAAATGCCTAGCTTCCATTATTAGGATTAATTAATTTTTGTTTTTGAATTGGATGCAATAGCATAAAGAATGTATTTGTTTTTACATGCAATAAATAATAAAAATCAGGGTACAAGTATGTGTGATATTTTTTTAATGTAATTTAATGTCTGGTTAAAGTGGATAAAATTAAATAAATATTATTTTAATTTAACAGGGAGATCAAACTAAGGTTTGATAAGTAGCTAAACACAAGGGCTATGATTAATTAATATTTTTATCTAAGCAACAGGTCATAGAAAATAAACATAGTAAAAAATGAGTAAAAAAGGCATTTTAAAGAAGGAAATAAAAAGAACCATCTATAGTCGATTTCAAACATTAAATTTTTAAGTCAAATCCTTTTAAGAAAACGCAAGGCGTCACTACAAATGATGATACAGTTTGTATTGAGAACATTATACCCAATAGTAATAAACATTACTTTTGGGATACCTGAGAAAAATTCAAATTATGTCCGTAAGTCTAAACTTAAATGAAATGGAGTATAGGTAACTTGAAACATGACTGGGCAATGGTTTTACACTTTCTATAAGTCAAAATGGTTAATGATATAATGTTTGATATATCACAGGCCATTCCACAAAGCTTGGTGGGCCACACATGGCCTGCAGCTTGCAAGTTTAGTAGAGCTGCTTTAATAACCATGCATTGCTTCTATCTTTTTATAATCTACAAAATACTTGCATGTTAAGTGTATTGTATATTCTAAATATGAACTAAGTAAAACCGTTTAAAAATAAGTACATTACACAACATGTTTGAACAATGAATTATTTGAAAAGGTAAAAATAGAGAGCATTTTTTTTTGGTGATATTCTAGAGGCAGAATTGTAACAGAGCCACATTATTATCATTGAATGGAATAAAATTACACTGTATTAGGCAGAAACCATAATAAGTGTAGCTCTTACAGCTTTCCACCTGTATTTTCCCCTACTAACTATTAATAAATTGCTTTTAAATTTGAGGAAGTATTAATATAGATACTTACCTAGATAATACTTATTTAAATTTAAATAGCTAATGGATAAAATCCTGATTGCAAGTAGAGACTGAATTGACTATGTTTATTGCATATTAAGCACAATTCATGGAGTTGCATATTTATCTCAAAACATTTTCCTTCAATGGTACATTTTTTATATACATCGGCAACTTTACTGTAGATTGATATTATTTAACTGATCAGAAAAAAATACAAAAGAATTAACTTATGCAAAGTTATACACTAATTGCAAATACTTATTTTTGACAGAATCCTGCATAATTTGACCCATTTCATGCATGTATAACTTCAGTACTAAGAAATTTAAAGCTGTATAACTGCTTCTAAGAGTTACCTGCTTGTGGTTTTAATTGAATCTCTTGTCATAATTTTTCAACTACTAGTATTCAGATGTGCCTAAAGAGGTAGAAAAAGGAGTGAAGGAGACACAAAACCTTTTAAAGAATCAGTCTACATTTTGGCCCGTGTAGTTAAGCAATAGGGATGACAATTGGGTTCAAAATGTATCATCCTATTTAGTCTCTCAATCACATTACAGAAAAGTATAGGACAAATGTTTTATGGTTTATCAATAAGAGACAGCAAAAATTTGGATCTTACTACTTCCAGAGGGAATTGTGATGTTACTCCTGGATGAAAATTTTAATATATTAGTGATATCACTAGAAACTTCTAAGCATAGTGTCTTCGTATTTTATCAAACAGTGGAAAAAATATATGCACAATGTTTTCAGTAATCTAACTAACAGACTCTACATTTTTTTTAGTTGTTCAGCCTATTAGAAAGAGTCAACCTGGGACTTCTACTGCCAATTGTGGGACAATACATAGGCTGTTCCTGGTGATGATGATGATAAGCACGTTTTGGAGTGGGGACAATGTGGGGAGCGACTAGCGACTACCTCCCACCGCGGACTACGATGGTTCACTCAAATTAACAAGCAAAAACTACAATGACACGAAATACGAGCACTTAATTTTAAAATAAACTAAACTTAATGATCAGAAAAATACGGTTGGGAATACAGCGTTGCGGTTATCAAAATAAGACGTTTAGTCCGGTGACTTTTCCAAGTCGCTTTTGTTTATGCACCTGCCGGCTAGGAGAGAGGATCACAAAGAGATTTGGAAAATCACCGCATGGACATATTACGTAGGATAAAACTATTCAACGACAATGACAACGGTAGAAAACTACATGAATAAAAAGGAAAATCGCAAATAATCGCATGCAAAGTGAAATGCGGGAAAAAATACCATACTTGTCAAAGATCGATACTCGGATACGTAAATTACATTGATAGCGTTATAAACTATGTTACCTTGGCAGCAGGTTTGTTGCAAGCCCTTACATCAACCAAAGTACTTTTAGCGGGACTTTTCTCAACAATATTTAAAATTTCCAAACAATTTGTCTCTTGTATCGACTCTTCCTTCGCCGGAGGCATGCCTTGATCGGATTCGCTGAGAGCCTTAAATTCAATAAATTGTTGTAATAGCGAAATTATCACTTAAACCACTTAAAGAATACACTTAATAAAACAAAACCAAATCAATTTAATAAATTAGAAACTACAGACAGCAAGCCTCTCCGCTTGCTAGCTGAATGCTGAATGAGAATGAATGAATGAAATATTAACGTTGAAGTAAGTGAATGAATGAAAACAAATTGTTCGGTCTATGTTGAGTCTATGCACATATATTTCGTTCCATAGGTTCGTTCCGACTGTTCCGAGACGTCAACGAAAATGAAAGCGGTACGAAAACCACGGTACCTGAATTGAATCAAATAGCAAAGTAGTTATTGACAAAGTTTGCTAGCATATTAAAATATTGCAATTTATTGTAAAATATTTGTGTTGTGAAGCAGTCATGGTTTTGATTATGTAATGTTTCTTATGCTCTGAAACGCTGAATAGACAAAACCATGACTATCTCACGTTTTGTGGCCACTTCTATTCTAGCATATTTTTAAGGTTTTAAGTTGGCACGTATAATAATGACAAGTTGCTAGCTTGTATCTATACATGTCTTGTAAATATACCTTTTTTTTTTCAGTCGCCTCTTACGACATCCATGGAAGAAATGGAGAGGTTTCATAATTCTAACCATCTAACCCGACACCACACAGGACTGAACATCACAGGAGTGATGTACCTAACAAGTATAAAATTTTGTGTCTTGTATTTTTATTGTGTTATTGTTGTAAATATAAAATGTATGTGTATACTTTCATGCAAATCAATACAATAAGTAATTTTGAGTCATAATGGCTATAATATCCTTCAGAACACGTACAATGAAACTACGAACCATTATGGCGAGTTTTCAATCTGCTATGTATTTGTGCTGGTGCAATTTTTTTCTACGCCCGTTCTGTTATTTGTTACTTACAAAGTGACGCTAACAAAACAATATGCATAATAGATTTACAGTAAAGTCTACGTCTATTCTCAAGAACCAGACTGTAATGTCTGTTACTATAACGATACGGCTAGTAGCTACAGATCAGTCAACCCACGATCTCTTTAATATTTGATGACAAAGCAAACGAACCTAAATAGTGGTAAAGCTAATACGCGTTTAGAGCATTCAATATCGGACAGTTTTTCCAATACCGGTATTTTTTCGATATCGAAATTTCAAATATCGGTATTCCGATATTTCGATATTTTTTCGATATTCTTCATGTAAGTGAAATTAATGCTTTGAAAAGCAACGATAGCTACTTATATGCACTTCAAGTTGTATGAAATGAAAATTCAAACTACTTAGAAACCTTAGAGTGAGTTCGAGCTTGTTGGAAAAACGACCGCAGAAATCAGATGGCGTCTTTGGTGTTGTCTTTAAGAGAAGATCTAATCTTATTGCATGTGTACATTAAGGAAGACATAGCTTTCTCCTATTCTACTCTGGTTGGAGAAATAGTCGATAAATATACACAATCAATACACTATCCAAAATCCATATACACTTTCCAAATGAATCCCTCAATTCCCGCCATTTTCGAATAAGGCCGTCACAATCCGAATAAGTTTTTTTTTGTCTTCACGACTACTTTCAATATCTTCATCGGTATCAACATTTCCTCGACATAAGTTAATCTTCTTCTCTTTTAAAGATTTTTCCATTTCTTTCTTTAATTCGGTGCAAAATCCGAATGTTCTGCATCATCACCGACATTAGTGCTAGTGCTATCCATAGTATCATTACCAACAAAATCACGTTGAAATCGTTGGATATTTAGTTTAATTTGGAACAACCTTCAGTGAAATACTTTTCTTGATTTTAGAGATACTGCACTTTAATATTAACCATGTGGTGAAAGACCTTAATAGAGCGATCTCTCTCCAGGCAGATGTTATATGCCTGAGGACCGAAGTCCAGAGAGAGGAAGTTGGAAGTTGTATTTATGCAACCGTTCGTCGAAACTTCGTTAGCGCGATTTAGGATCATTTAGTTCGGCTATTCGACTAAAGTGTCGCTGGGACACTACATCAGCCCCCCTTTTAGACCAGAGGTCGATGAGGCATCGCAGTCCAGTGGGAGGTAGCAACGGCCAGTTGTAAGCTCGAGCCGCGTTGGCGAGCGTTGATGATCCGCCGTGATTGTCGAAGAGCGAGTTGCTCGGATCTGATGTGATTGGCAGAGTGCGTACCGAGAACTACGTGAGAGGGCCGCATTCGATGCGTAGCTTGCAGTTAGGTAGGTGCAATAGGTTGGACACTGTAGACACCAGGCATGGAGATTAGCAACATGCTTGTGGTGCACAAGTGCCGTAGTCTGGCTCGCTGTTGAGACTGCGTAGTTGTTATAATGCATAATGTCGTTCGAGGAAGGTTGCGTTTAATTCTCCAATGTCGAAGGACTCCACTGTGGGGAAAGACTCCAATAGAGAGGCAGATGTTATGCCTGGGGACCGAATTCCAGAGAGAGGAAGTTGGAAGTTGTATTTATGCAACCGTTCGACAAAACTTCATTAGAGCAATGTAGGATCGTTTAGTTCGGCTATTCGACGAATGTGGCGCTGGGGCACTACAACCAAATAAGGTTAGGGGATCTGGCAACCACTTTAAGTTTAATTTTGAATTTAAATAGGAATAATGAAATGTAACGATCAACTTCATTTCACTATTTTCACTTGATGATTTTCATATACAGCTAAGTCTATTCTCATTAAAACTACTAGATCACTGCACAGCAGTCTTATAAATGGTCAATTTAAAGTACATTGAATAGTGTTTTTATGAGATATACCTATTTACGACTTTCGCTAGTGTTTCAAAGCGTTGAGAGTGGTATTGACTGTTTAAAAAGGAAAACTAATACTATCTTATGGATAATATCGAAAATATCGAAATACCGGTATTACACGACATCAATATCGGTTTTTCCAATATCCCAATTTTAGTCCGATATTCCGGTTTTTCGATAATATCGAATACCGGTATTCATGCTCTATACGCGTTGTAATACATTTAATCCCACTTCAAAATCGATTTCAGTACAATGATTAGTTCAACCATCGAAAATATATTTTATCTAATACATTTTTATGTCTATCTAATCTAATTATGTTTAATATCTAATACCATCCAATGCATTTCTCATTATATTAGCTAGATACTCAGTATTTTAGTATTCGGTATTCAAATTAGTCGTATAGTATTTGGGAGCCAAACAGCTGGACAAAAATAGTGTAAATAGGTGTTTACTTCACTGACAAGAGCGTGGCTTCTAAATTTAAGAAAAAAAAAATACTACGACCTAATTGGTTAAAGCAAACGTCTAGACGAATCCTATCCCCCTTTATAATCAAACATAGTCAAGTTTTTTAAGAGCAGATCGAGCCTTTTTTTTTAATAAGCATTAACTAATTAAATTTAAATAAAAAAAAAAAAATTACTTGTTACCTAAATTGCTACTCCTCTCTACTGCTCAAGGGTAGACTGGCAGAGATCCCTTTTGGGATAAGTCCGCCTTTGTACTTTGTGCTTTCTTTGCAACCGATCTTTAGTTTTTTTTTGTACAGTAAAGAATGTTTTTATTTTACTTAAAATTTCCCAAATAGGGTAAGCAGATCGCTACTTACGTCATGGTATAGAAAAATACAAGATTATTTCTTACTTTGTAGCCATTTTTAGCACAATTTATGATGAAAACTAAAAAGGCGTAACAGTGTCAGGTTGCTAGCCTGTCATCTAAAGCATACCTAAACCTTTTTTCTGAGTTGCCTCTTTACGACGTCCAGTAGAGAGATATAATTCTAAACCTGACACTGCACGGGTTAAATTTCATTTATGTAGTACCTATGTAGGTTAGTTTGGTATACAGAAAATATTGACTAAGTAATTTTCTTTTTGTTAAATCAGTAAACATTTTCACATGCGTTAGCGGCTGATAAATTTTGCACTAGTTCTTTTGCACTCGATTCTGTTATATGAGCGCTTTAGCGTCATAGCTTGATAAATCTTAACTTTGATGCGACTGTGGAAGGTAGGTATATTAATATAAAAGTAGAGGTCATTGTCATAACGTGGATCGAGTAGTAACGAGCGCAATTGATTATTCACCAAAGTCGAATCAAGCCCAACAAGTTGATTGTATTAGTTGTACTCGTACACTTGCCTTGTACTGTGATATCGGGCGACATCAGCCGCCACTCAAATCCAAACCACAAACGAGTTAAACCAGTCTCTCTTGATAACTCAATAGGAGTAGTTGTGTCACTGTTGAAAAAGTAAATTGAAAGAACTCAAAATGGTCAAAATTCATAATTTTGGTGCTGGGCCAGCAAAATTGCCCGAAGAAGTGAGTGCATTTAATACATTTTTATAATTTATTTCTAGAAGTACATAATATTATGTTAATTGTCTCAATGAGTCGCTGTTTAATAAACTCGTTGATGGTGCATTCACCTAATGTTTTATGTTTAAGGTCTATGAGACAATTAAGAAAGAGTTGACAAACTACGAGAATTCTGGAATAAGTTTATTAGAAACAAGTCACCGATCAGGGACTTATTTGAAGTTAAATACGGAAATTCAGGCAGTCGTAAGAAGGTTACTGTAAGTACTCAATTTGTTTTTAAATTTTATGTCTTAAATTTATTTGAGAAAATTGTAGTGTGCTGACTGGTATTTGTATTTTTTTTTTTTTTTTAATATGTCCAAAGTTTATATTTAAGTTATAATACTGTGTCTCACGATTGGTCCTACAAATTCAAAATACCCGGTACAAATTATGTAGGGGTATTTTACCCATCCCTAAGACACGACGCGACGCGCGAAAAAGTTTGGTAATTTTGACAAATTTGACAATAGGTAATTGACATTTCGTTTCGGTTCGGTTGATGAAACTGAAAGAATGGTATGGTGTGTGAAAATTCGACGAAATAAATAATAATATGATACGATAATTGTAATATATGAATAATCAACTTGTATTACAGGAATGTTCCCGATAATTATAAAATTCTTTTTCTGTCCGGGGGTGGACAGGGTGAATTTGCGGCAGTTGCTCTCAATTTGATATCGCGGACCGGAACAGCTGACTATGTTGTTACAGGTAAAACTGAGTTTATTATGTTGTAAATTGTAAATGTATTCACTAATTAGTCTACAGGACTTTTACGATGACTGACTTACATGTTAATCGGGTTCAAATGTTAGAAAGTAGTGTGAAGAAATAAAAAATCTATCAATCAGACCTCTCTGTTTACTGACTTAAATTTTATCCACAGGAGCGTGGTCAGCCAAGGCGGCCAAAGAAGCCAAGAAGTATGGCAAAGTTAACATTGTTACACCACCCACTGAACGCTATGAAGGCATCCCAGACCCATCAACATGGAATTTGGATCCAAATGCATCCTATGTTCACATATGTACAAATGAGACTATCCATGGTAATTTTGATATTATTTCATTCATGCTGAGGATTGAAGTGCTGACTGCTGAGTTGGCTTGTATCCAAGTCAGCAAAATCGGTTTCCTTCTTATGCCATGCCATGTTATCATGCCATGTTGTGTTAAGTTAAAAGCTAATTAATTCAATTTATGCAAGGCTGTCCTATTCTAAGTTAATGCCTCACTGAGCTATTGTTTGAACCAGTGAAGTCAATGTTTGATAAAAAAAAAACTTGTTTGTGATGGATTTAAAAAAAAATACTGTTATAGATATGAAGTGACACTTAACCACATTTTATCCTATGAATTGCCACTGACTCTGATTGGTGTCATGTGGCTAGCAAGCATCACAAAATGTGTGTCTGATGTTTGGCAACGAACAAAGTTAATGGCCTCTATCAATTTAATGAATTATACATAATATCATTAAACCAGGGCTTTCTTGTTTATTTCAGGGGTGGAATTTGACTTCATTCCGGACACCAAAGGGGTGCCACTAGTTGCAGACATGTCCTCAAACTTCATGTCTAAGAAAGTTGATGTTTCTAAGGTAGGTTTGGAAAAATACTATTTCTTACTCATATAGATAAACTAAGAGATAATGTGGTTCCATTTGTTGTCAAGGGAGTAGATAAGATAATTTAAATGATGTTTGTTTTGTTTTAATTCTCTGCTACAAGCAGACACCAAAATTAGTGATCCTGCATGTTTTAATTGAGGCATTCATTATGATCTGTATTTTAATTGTTTTGACTCATGCCTTTGTAAATATTTGTCTCACTGTTTGACTGTCGTCTCACTATTGTTTACTTGCTCTCACATTATAATAGAAAACTGTTACATCAATGAACTTTGAACATGTAAGCATTTGACTACCAAGAGATACATTCAGAATGAAAAACGCTTATGGGCTTGCCTGAAACATGCTGTGCTCAACTCTATTTAAGATGCAAGTTATCTGTATTTTTCATTACATCAGAAACAAAAACATCCCACTCTGCAGCTAATGTACAAACTAACTGCATATGTGTAATTTATGTATTTTTTTTAGTTTGGTGTAATCTATGGAGGTGCCCAAAAGAACATTGGTACATCTGGTGTGGCCCTGGTCATTGTGCGCGAAGATCTACTAAACCATGCTATGCCAATCTGCCCTTCCATTCTGGACTGGACTATAAATGCCAAAGCAGACTCTATCTTGAACACACCACCTATGTTTGCGTAAGTAACATTTTAGATTGCAGTTGTCATCATCATCATTTCAGGCATAAGACGTGCACTGCTGAACATAGGCCTCCCCTTTAGACTTCCAGTAGTGTAGTTAAATATTTGTGGGTGATAGGAAGTGATGGGACTGTCGCTGCTACTATTTCCCCGAATAATCCTGCAACTATGGTGTTCTATTGTACAGGCAAGGAAGCCTGCAAAATGATTAACACAGGAATCATTGTAAGTTACATCTCTATATTTGTAACCCATCTGCAATTGTCCATGAGTGATAGTGTTCAGAACACTTATCACTAGGTGACTCACTTGCTTGTTTATTATCCTAGTACCATAAAAGGAAAACTTATAGGTCTTGTATTCTGCTCTCTGTCCTCTTCTAGAGAAAAGGTCTTACCAAAGGTCTGTGCTTTATACTTACAAGTCTGCTCCTACATTTCCCTAATTTGTGACATTACGCATCTTTGCGGCAAAAAACTAAGAAATACGCATATAAGAAAATAAGTTAGTTTAGTGTGTTTCTCTCTATACTTTAGACCGATAGGTACTTAAAAGATGGTAAACAATCTTGACATGTCTTTTTATTGAAATACACAGTCTAAAAATGAAAATCGTTACACTATACAATTCAATTATGAAAGTAAATGATTTTTTCATACCTAAATTGTAAAATGTAAAGATTTTGATTTATAAAGTGTATGTTTAAATAAAAAGACACGTCAAGATTGTTTACCATCTTTTAAGTACCTATCCTGCCGTGTCACGACAAAACACTATAATGGCGGTTACAGTGTTTTGTGGTAACATCAATAAATGAGCTTTTCGGGTCTATATCCATATAGACATGTTCAAACATTACTTAATTTGTACCAAAATCAACGAAAAACCCCAAAGCACTTTACACTGTAACTGTTCAAACAGAGGGTCTTGTTTCGACTAAACACTGTAACTATACTAGATACAGTGTTTTGCCAAAACAATCTGGGCATTTTTAGATGACCGCTATGGCAGCTGTCCCGAGTTACAGTGTTTTGCCGTGACAATCCTACACCATTTTTGAAGTGAGTGTCATGGTTGCAAGGTCAATTTTCTACTAATCATTACTCCGTTAATAAATAGAAATTATCTAAATAGCTGTATTATCAACTTATCTGTCTGAAACTTGTACTGTTAGAGTGTTGTTGTGTAGTGTTACACTGCAAAACACCCTAGGGTTACATATAGGGTTATATGAAAATGTTAGTAGTATGGGAAACATTTTTAAAATAGCATTTTAATTGTGTTTTATGATTTGGATACAATAAGTACTACATTATCAATGATATGTCCAAATTTTAACATAATTGGTTATAATTAGCGGATTTATGGTCAAAAAACAAAATAAAAAGTTTTTTGCGTTTCCTGAAAAATCGACATTTTAAAGTTACAGTGTTTTGTCAGGACACGGCAGTATCGGTCTATAGTATAGCTAGAGTCACTGACTGTAGTCTTTGCACCATCTCGACTTTGGCAGTTAGTTTGAAATTAAATTGACGTAGGACATTTTCTCTACCAGCGATAAAAGTAGTGTGCTAGTTAGGCTGATGGTCTGATATTTTATAGGTTTCAATAAAATTCCAGTATCTACATCATGGGCAGAGTTCTGCAATGGATTGAGTCCAAAGGCGGACTCGACAAAATGGCAGAGTTGGCGACAAAGAAATCTTCTCTAGTCTACAACATCATCGAAGAGTCTAATGGATTCTACTACGCCCCTGTGGCGAAGGATGCTCGAAGCAAAATGAATATACCTTTCAGAATCGGATCGGCGAAAGGGGACGATGCGCTTGAAAAGGAGTTTCTGAAGGGGGCTGAGGCTTTAGGACTAATTCAACTCAAAGGCCACAGGTAATTTTGATCTTTACCTGCCAGTAGAATCGCATGTGCGACTGTACTTACCTACCTGTCACTGTCAAACTTTTCTAGTTAAAACATACATACATACATCATCATGTGCAATAGGGGGTTTGGGTCATAAGCCCACCACGCTGGTCCAGTGCGGGTTGGTGGTTGTTGCGCCAGAGTCTCGTTCATTGTATAACATGGTGCAGGTGCACCTTGCCCAGCAATGGGATATATTGGGCTAAATAAAAAAAACATACATCACGCTTCACAGTCAAAACCACGACCACTCCACGCTCCATAGCCATGTCTAGCGTATTTTCAGGTTTTAAGTTAAGAGGTGCAATAGTGACAGGTTGCTAGCCTGTCGTCTAAAATACACCTTAACCCAGCGGTTCTCAAACTTTTTTGCTGATGGAACCCTTTTGGAAAGCGTAATATTTGACGGAACCCTACAAAAAAACTACAGTCCATCCGTCCGTCCGTACGCTGTGCCAGAACGTTTGAACAGAGAGTGGTGTTTTTTTGCTAAACTCTTGCGGAACCCTTCCAGAGGTGTCGCGGAACCCTGGGGTTCCGCGGAACACACTTTGAGTATGGCTGCCTTAACCTATTTCCTTAGTTGCCTCTTACGACAGCCACGGAAGACGTAAAGGGGTGTTATTTTAAACCCAACACCATACGATACTAGTCAAGTTAGAAGAGTCTGGAAATTACAGAAGTCTATTTTACATGCTAATCGACTTGTGCGCATTGTGTTAGCGGACAGGTTGTATCTATTATAACAGCCATACTCAAAGTGTGTTCCGCTGAACCCCAGGGTTCCAGTTTTGTACTGACTAATCTCTGGTCACTGAAGCGTTGCATTTATTTTTGTTTTGTAGAATGTTTATCGTAATGTGTTGAAATGCATTATTCTTTGTTGGAAATATGTAGGTGCTCATTGTAATTGAAATCAATACATAATAACTTTTTAATGACAACTAATATTGTCAAGTGCATAAATACTTTTATTAGTTTTTTGTAGTACCTTTTGTAGTAACTTTTATGATGTGACTTTCTAATCTACAAATGCATACATATACAATACCATACATACATAATCACGCCCACTTCCCAAAGGGGTAGGCAGAGCACACGAAACGTGAAATAGACAAAACTAAGATTATGACTATTTCACGCTTCACAGCCACTTCTAGCATAATTTTAAGTTTGAAAACAGGTTGAAGACGTAGTACAATAGAATAGTGACAGGTGGCTAGCCTGTCGCCTAAAGTACACCTAAACCTATAAATATATGACGATATCTTTTAAATTAAACACCAAACTATTCAATGAGGCGTACATCGATAGTGTAGATCGGTTGAACGCTCTCTCTAATCAGGCATCAGACGATGGGCCGATAAATTTTATTTGTCGCCCAAAGCGTTATCTTTAAACAGGCGGTGTCACCCTGTTATTGTAAAAGTTGCATCGCAGTTTCTCGATATAACTGGTTTGTTTAAGATCTGGCTCATACCAGAAATGTTGGTATCTTTTTGATAATGAGCATTAAGATTGAGAGTTCGGAATTAGAGAGGGTTTAGGTACCTACCTGAAGTTTTTTAGGAATGATTTAAGTATTTAATTTTACTATAGGTACTAGGGGTCGCAAACCGGGATCCCGAATTTCGAAAATACCGGGATACCGGGCCAAATTTAGGTCTGATTAATACCGGTATTCATTTCACAAAAACCGGGATTTTCGGTATTTTCGGTTTTAGTAAAATAAATAAAAACATAGCCCAATTACTGCTGATACTGTTCTGAAGTTCATGCTCACAATAATATTAGACGACATGAACATGAGTTAGTTGGTCGTAAACTTGTAACTTTTCTGAAACTTAGGGTTAAGAAACGAAGGTTGGTAGCTGCTTCAACCTTATAAATTATCTACATAACCTAAAAACCTATTTCGATTCAGCAAATGAATACAAAGTTGCAGTTTCCGGATAACGTGAAGTCATATAGGCAGCTCAATAGACGTATGTTTTAGGCAAGATCGCGAGGTTCTATGGTCAGTTATACACTTCAGTTGCAAAGCCCGTTGACAGCTTAGTAGGAGATCGAAGAGCCAAACTGTCTCGACATTATACCGAAGACATCCCGGACATCAGTCAGTACGAGATTAGGATGGCCCTGAAGCAGCTTAAGAACAACAAGGCGCCGGGTGAAGACGGAATCACCTCAGAGCTTCTGAGAGCGGGTGGTACACCGGTACTTAAGGTCCTCCAGAAGCTCTTTAATTCAGTCTTGTTCGAGGGCATAACGCCAGAAGCTTGGAATAGGGGTGAGGTGGTACTGTTTTTCAAAAAAAGTAATAAAAGCCTATTGAAGAATTACAGGCCCATCACGCTAATGAGCCATGTTTATAAGCTGTTTTCGAGAGTCATCACGAACCGTCTCGAACACAGACTTGATGACTTGTAGCCTCCCGAACAAGCTGGTTTCCGAAAAAGCTAATAGTACCATAGACCACATTGCGGCAAGTTATACAAAAGAGTGAAGAGTACATCTTGCCATTATGCTTAGCGTTTGTGGACTATGTGAAAGCCTTTGATTCGGTGGAAACGTGGGCGGTGCTTGAGTCACTTCAGCGATGCCATATTGACTATCGGTACATTGAAGTGTTGAAGTGTTTGTATAATAATGCCACCATGTCGGTCCAAGTTCAGGAGCTGAGCACGAAGGCCATTCCATTGAGAAAAGGCGTAAGACAGGGAGACGTTATCTCTCCAAACTGTTTACTGCCGTAATGGAAGACGCCTTCAAGCTCCTGGAATGGCAAGGACTTGGCATCAACATCAATGGCGATTACATCACTCATCTTCGATTTGCCGACGACATCGTAGTCATGGAAAAGCCGAGTTTCACGACGGGTGGGCTAGAAAATGAACATGGACATAACGAAACTTATGTCAAGTGCCAAGGTCGTGCCCACCCCAGTTTCTGTCAAAAAACTCGGTACTCGAAGTTGTTGACTCATACATCTACCTAGGACAAATAGATCAATCAGGTAGGTCCAACTTCGAGAAAGATCTCAACCACCGAATCCATCTCGGTTGGGCAGTGTTTGGGAAACTACGAAAGTCTTTTCATACGATATTCCTCAGTGCATCAAGACGAAAGTCTTTAACCAGTGTGTGTTACCGCCAGTGATGACTTACGGCACCGAAACGTGGTCTTCCGCTATCGGCCTCATCTCAAAGCTCAAAGTCGCTCAACGAGCTATGGAGAGGGCTATGCTCGGGGTGTCTCTACGCGATTGAATCAGAAATGAGGAAATCCATAGACGAACTAAAGTCACCGATTTAGCCCATGAGATTACCAAGTTGAAATGGCAATGGGCAGACCACATTGCACGAAGAGCGGATGGCCGATGGGGTCGAAAAGTACTTGAGTGTGAGTTGAGAGACCACGGACCAGCAAGCGCAGCGTAGGACGTCCACCAACAAGATGGACAGACTTGATAAAGGTCGCCGGAAAACGCTGGATGCAGGTCGCTTCCAACAGGTATTCGTGGAAGTCTAAAGGGGAGGCCTATGTTCACCTCTTATGGCTGAAATGATGATGATAATGATGGAATTTGCTAACTTTAGCTTAATCCCGGAAATATCGAAAATACCGGATTACCGGTATTGCTCTGAAGTCAATACCGAAAATACCGGTTTTTCTTAAATGATTCGGTATTGCGACCCCTAATAGGTACTTAGCCAAATCTGTTTTTTTTTAATTATAAAAATTATACATGTTTAATTATTGTTCTTGCTCTAGTCAAATTACTAATTGCGTCATTAAGTCATCATACACGAAATTTAATGCTTATAACTTTTTTTTTTCAGAGATGTTGGTGGCATCCGTGCTTCGACCTACAATGCTGTCACGGTAGAGGAAGTGGAAGCCTTAGTCAAGTACATGAGGGAGTTTTACAATAAGCATTCCAAGTAAATAATCAGTATGTAACTATTATAAGGTACGTTCTAGTATTTCGATAGTATGTCCTGTATGTGCCTTAATTATATTGGCTGTGTAAAATTTTGAATAAATTTTCTTATTTGTAATGTAGAGGTTTTATTTAGATCACGATTTCCTAAATGCTTATTTAGATAGAAATGCTTACTTAGTAGAAGCGAAGCGGGTTTAGAATAATGACAAGCTTGTATATTTTTAGTAATAGTTGCAGGTAAACAATGGGTTGATTGTTTTGAATGCCTAAGTAATCTTAGTATTTTTAAGATTGCGATACAGTTCGAGATATTTTATTATTTACCTTTAAAACTAGCTACACCATATCCACAGTAACACCTATAATAAAAACAAATAGAATAGATATATAGGACATAATATTTCGACATCGGGAAAACTCGGAATATGACGTTATCCAAAGTGTCATGATCATGAATGAATGACATTTTCAAATACATTCAAATTTTATTATTCAGTGTCAAATTTCGATAGACAATCATTTTGTACTACATCTGTACTAGTACTTAGTTGTTAGTGTTATGATTTGTCAAGTAGACAATAGTTCCAAGAGTAAAAATATTGAAATATGAAGGGTTTGCCTTGACCGCTATCATAAGGCCACGTCTGAGGTCGCTTATGGATTAACGTACTCCAAAGTCGATAATAATCTGCTTTAAAGTTTTAACAATGAAATAAACTTACTTAATTGATTTGATTTTAAGAAATTCTTGATTTAATGGTACGGTAGTGTTAAAAGGGAATATATGTATAATCTAGGAATTTGATACCTAATACACTACTTCGAACCTTTTCACATCACAAGAAATGAGTGTCCACGTCCAGACCAACTCCTGACTGTAAAATTAATATCTTCTTTATTCATTCCGGTTTCTGCTTTGGAATTAGGAAAGTGGTTAGCATTTTCCTAAGATTCCACTTGAAAATTATAGTGAAATAAAATGGGTGTTTTACGAGATTATATACCGAAGTAGAGTTTGATAGGCCCTAAAAATGTCTCGCTAAAATCCATAAAAGGTTTTACGGTTCAAACCTAAAAAACATCGTCTATCGGTTATTTTGACGGTTGTTAATCGATTACGTCTGTCAGTTACAATGGAACGAGGCGTGGCGATACGTGATCGTGTCAAATGTCAACAGCTATCGCTGTCAAGACAATAATACCAGTTATTTCGAAATTTACACTAACACTTACTCAGATGGCCTTTGGCTTCTTATCTCGATGACCTGCGTTTTATTTACCTACCCATAATGGATAATGGTACGAAAACTGTCTGTAAAGTTAAGTCGCCTTCTCTTAGATTTCCTTTTAAACTCTCGACGTAAAACGAGGGGTGAATAAGGGATGAAGTTAGACATGTCATGTCTTCGTTTCCTTGACGGACACAATACAATGCTATTTTTCCTTGCAGTGTTTCTTAGTTACATACATACATCACGCCTGTATTCAAAAATGGGTTAGGCAGAGCATACGAAACGTTACATAATCAAAACCATGACTGTTTTATGTTCCGCAGCCACTTTTTAGGTTTTAAGTTAACAGAGATGCTAGCCTGTCGCCTAACACATACCTAAACCTATTTGTCCTTAGTCGCCTCTTATGACATCCACGGAAGAAATGGAGAGGTGTTATTCTAAGCCCGACACCACTGGTAACGGTTTCTTATTTAGTATCAACAAAATGTCATCATTTTTAGGGTTCCATAGCCAAATGGCAATAAAACGGAACCCTTATAGATTCGTCATGTCTGTCCGTCCGTCCGTATGTCACAGCCACTTTTTTCCGAAACTATGAGAACTATACTAATAAAACTTGGTGAGTAGATGTGTTTTGTGCACCGCATTAAGATTGTGACACAAAATTTGAAAAAAAAAAAAAATTAATACATGGAACTGAAACTCAAAAATTTTTTTTTCATCAAACCCATACGTGTGGGGTATCTATGGATAGCTCTTCAAAAATGATATTGAGGTTTCTAACATCATACTTTTCTAAAGTGAATAGTTAGCCCGACAGACTTCCAAAGTTGAAAAAGTTGTGTCCCCCCCTCTAACTTCTAAAATAAAAGAGTGATAAATCTAAAAAAAATATATGATGTACATTACCATAAAAACTATCAACGAAAATTGGTTTGAACAAAATCTACCAAGTAGTTTTTTTTTAGTAAATAAAATTAAAATTTATCATTATTCGAAAATCTGTCACTAGATGGCGTTGGCTGTAAGCTACATCGCGGTATCGTTTACTTATCTATCTTTTACGGAACCCTCAGTGCGTGAGTCCGACTCGCACTTGGCCGGTTTTTTCATTTAAGACTAGTAGTTTTTCAAAAACCTACAAAAGCCTTTATACAACATGATACACATGTACTTTTGAACATTTTAAGTTTGGAGTTTGATTTATCCAGGTGTATTTTTTTCTCACATTCATATAAAATAGGCTGCGATGTGTATGTATGCTTATGTATGTATGCTTATAAGTAAGGATGTTTATGTGTGATCATTGTGACAGCCACTTGTGTCAATGGTTCTCTAACTCCTCGTGTCATAAACTCTGTTTATTTTAAGATGAGAATTTCAAGGGATATAATTTGAAATTGTATCCGGAACACAAAACTAAAACTGGAAACTATTAGGGCCATTCCGCTGAAGACGACATGTGGGGTCAAACTTTGAATCAAAATATTTGTATGTTTTATTTGAGCAAGCGCACAGGACAATGTGTTAATGAAATTATTGTTTATGAACCTTCATTTATATTTAATAAAGTTAATACACTTGGAAACATTAACACTGAGATTTGGGACGTCATAAAACTGCCCAATGTTGCACCCGCGATGCTTTTAAAAGTTAATAAATCATTGGTTATAATGGTTTCCAAGATTATTTAAATATTTCCGTACTTGATGGTTTATCAGCTTTCAGTATAAAATAACAAAAAGCGCTTAATATCTCTGAAATAAGAGATTTAAGTGTTTTCTTACTTAAATCTGGAGAGGAGGACCGATTTCGTTGCACCCGCGATAGCGTTTTAAACCTGTTTTATGGCTATTTAATACACATTAGAAACATTTTTATACATGGATCTATAAAAACAAGTTAAAATGTATGTGTTGAAGCTATAATCTTTTTTTAAAGCCCTTTTCATTTCATTAATATGCAGCATTAAAGTAGCCAAAATGTTGCACCCGCGATAATGGAATGGCCCATTAATGTAAATACACTTACTATTGTATGTAAAAAATTATAATGTTTTCAATTCAAACGTCATCATAGTTTGCAGCGATACCTTGGGTTTACTTTAAATACACGAGGATTTGACGGTTAAAATTCTCATCTTAAAATAAACAGAGTACCTATGGTTATTTTAGTAAATAAAAACATACATACATAGGTAGGTACATATTCTCACGCCTGTATTCCCAAGAGGGGTAGGCAGAGGAAGTGAATTCAAAAATCCAGTGCCACGTTTAGCAATTTCAGGGTAACCAGATGGTTAAACGTGATATTGCAGTGTGAGGTTGCTAGCCCATCGCCCACAATACACTAACTCTTTCCCAGAGTCGACTCTTACGACAGCCACGGGAAAAAAGGGGGAGGTGCTATTCTAACCCGGGACCACACGGGAATAAATAAAAACAAACTTTTAAAAATACTTATAAAATTTATTACATTATAATTTTTTTGTAAAAAATCATTTACCGCAGCGTAATCACTAATTGTGGTAATAAAATGTGATGGATTATTTCAACAGCTTTCAACGCCGGCAACACGTGCGGAATCAAAGAGTATTGTTTAAACTTAGCTTAATGTTACAACTAAAACTGACAAATTGACAGTACCCTGGCAATACGAAATGGCACGAGGTAAAACACTGTCGCAGTTAACCTTTGCTGAAGTTATTAAGTTCGAAAGAGTTCGACTGCTGGCCAAAACGGGTGACAGCTTTTAAAGTTAGTCAATAAAAATAAAAATGAAATGGTGGTCTCGCTAAAACTCGAGAACACGTGAACCGATTTGGCTAATTTTAGTCTTGAAATATTTGTAGAAGTCCAGGAAAGGTTAAGAAAAATTGGAAATCTCGCGAAAAAAAATCTTGCCAAAGCGGAACGAAGTACGCCGGGCCAGCTAGTCTTACTTACTTCGGACAACAAATTAGTAAATTTATCAATCATCTTAGCTGTAACATTAAGTTTTTATCAGATCTAGCAATTCTATGTCATATTACATCAATTACCTTGCCCTAAAATGATCAAGAGAATTCATTATCTTAAACATTATTTGTGTATAAAATTAACTTAAACCATCGTAAACATGGACAGATATTACGTATTTTAGTATCCGAATTAATCATACAAAGTGATTGATATAAAAATAATAATTTATTTGTTTCACTACACATACCATACGATATTATACATTACATAATTATTTCTCTATTCTCACATTCGTATAAAAATCATTCTGTACAAAACCCTCACATAGGTATATCTCACATTCACTCACACACACATTGAAGGTAGAAAATTACAGTCCGGTTTATAATACAAAATAGTTGATTTTTAAGTTACCAACTAAGTATCATTTAATACTTCGCTTATTATGTCTGTCATCGATTACAAAATATACAAAAAATACTTTAATTTAATCGCATTATATACAAGAATATCATTTGATATGTCGTTGGAATGTAATGCTGTATTAACCAATCTACAAAAAGCCCTGGTTATATGGCAGTGTTCGCCTAAAAATACTTGAGCATTTTGTTCGTTGAAGATAATCTCAGGACATCAACACATTCACTGTTTTAAACAAAAATCTAATGCCGCTGCGACAATTTCACTATTGCGTGTCATTAATGGTTTGTGACATAAATTATAATAATATATTTGGTGGGGCTGTAACGATTAAACAGTGAGTGTGTTAATACACAATCTTTTATTAAAAAAACACTAAAACTAAACCTAACCGAATACAACGTCTACATACATCTCGGCTTTCGCGCGTCATAATAACCACAAATCTATACAGATACAATAATATTGACTATTATTGCTCGAGTACGCCGAGAATTGAAACTAGTACGATACAAATATTATGTAGTTTGACCAGAATTCGACAAAACGCAGTCCTTATGTTTACTGACCCTCACTGTCGCTGTCACTCTTATCTGTAATGATAAAGACAACAGTTAGCATTGCATCATGAACATCACAGTGTGATTGCATGCTCAAAAATTGAGCCAGCCGTCTGACCGTATCGCCGATAAACATTGTTATTGACTGAGTATAGACTCAGTCACCCATATAGATGGGTAAATACAGTTCAAACAGATGACTCAATTTCTGATTCAAATCCGTAAATAAATATGTTTTTTTAAATTACGTTTCATTCGAGGTAGCGTTTTGGTAGTGAAAGAATAATTGACTTTTGTTTGAAGTTTTAGTCGTAGATTAAATAGAAATACAATAGAGCGATAAAAAGCTGTTATTTTAAATTCTTAGTTGATAAGTAACATTAGATTGTGCTACGGTAACGTTTTTCTGTAACTTTACTACTTATCTAATTGATTTTACGGATTAAATTTCATTTCAAGGTGGTTAACCTAATCTAAAACCAATGGTGGAACTGATAGGATTAGTAAAGCAGTTAAGGATCTGTATTCACCTTTATTTATATTCAGACTTAGCCTCAGTAAATAAAATCGATTTAAAAAGAGTTAGTGATACTTATAAGCAACTCTGCCATTACTAAGTATCTCTTATTTGTCGTATACAGACGGTTTAGGTAGGTAAGTAGGTAAGTCAGTAGTAAAGTTACAGAATTCAACGCGTAGCATGCGTGCGTAAGCTGCAAAGAAAAAGTAAACGTGTAGCTAATCTAAGTGCCGAACTACTGACCTTTCTTACCCGGGTACGCATGCCTCTTTAATCTGTCATAGAGGTCCTCCTTGGTCCCGTAAATGCTAGCGTTAGACCTCGCTAAGCTGTTCATCTTTCCATTCATGCCGTTGTGCAGGCTCTCCTTCATGTATGTTTCGTTGTAGAAGTTAGGCATTTCCCATCCGTCTTCCTCGTCATCGTAGTAATGCGCGTACGTGGAGTGATGTGAAGGCGCGATGGACTCCGCGTAGGGCGTGTGGGCTCCGTAATAGAAGTTCACTTGAGAGCCGTTTTGGTCAATAGCTGGTGTTAGAGTTTTCTTTGGTTCCTTCTTCTTCGTTGACCTGTAGCAGAAAATGTAGAGTGTAATCTAATTTATACCGAAAAAAATCTTACACGGTTTTTATCAGATTGTAATCGTTCTTGGGAAGATGGTACAAGTTTAATATTTAATTTTGTATTCTTTAGCCGGATGACAATCATAAAAATTTCGTGGCTTTATCTGACATCTAGAAAAAAATAGTTTTTCGAACGAAACCCCCTTATCTAAATGAAGATTATTAAACCAATTCTAATATTTGTGTCAAGAATAAATCCCCAGTTTCAACATATTCTAAAATTCTGATGTAAGTTTTTTTACCTGGCGCAAATCATCCATACTAGCAGCACCAGGAATATGATGAAGATGACACCACCCGCGACTCCGCTGGCGATGTACGCGAATTCGCTCTTGTCTCTGCAGTGCCGGCCAGTGAACGACCCAGTGCATCTGCACGAGGGTTCGCCTCGTACGTCCTTCACACATTCACCTCCATTGTCGCAGAAATCTATACACACATCTGCAAAAGAAACAATGTTATGAGTACACGATCAATTGCCCACGACTCCGTCTAGATTTATTCCTCTAACTTCTCTCGCCCGGGATAAAAAGTACCCTATGTGTGTATCCAGGGTATCAGTCTCTCGCATACTAAATTTTATCTAAAGTGATCCCGTCGTTTGCTGGTGAACAAGTAACAAACGTACACACACTCACGATCTTTCGCCTTATTGGCATTTATTGTCTATTATTAAATATGTCTTTATACATACAACTAAACGCCTACTGTTCCAGTGATTGTTAACTTCGAAACATTTTTGCTATGAATAGTTCCGTAAAAGATTGAAGACGTTTTAATAAGATACGGAACCATCTGGTGAGGAATTAAGAGAGATCGCTCCAAAGGCACCTAAAAGGAACCTGCCATTTCGCCTGCTTGATATTAAATAGTGGTTATTTGATAGCCTGGCATGTTACTTAAGAGTATTTCAAATGAATATTCTTACCTATACAGAGTCTTCCAGTGCTGTTGAAACCTGGTTTGCATTCGCATCTGAACTCGCTGGTTTCCGGTATCAGCAGACAGTACGCGTTGACGTCGCAATGCATTTCAGGACCGCTCATTTCACATGGGTTCGTGCATTCCGATTCGGAAGTCTGCAAAAAAAAATCAAATTTTTAAACATCAGGCCTATTAAACTTTCGAAACAAACGTTATCTTCTTGAATCGAATAAGTGGTGGGTACCACTAAAGGAAATGTCATAACCATAACATTTGGCTATAAAAGAGACGGGATCCTATCGTTTTACCAAAAAGATTTTCGTCAAATTTCATTACCCAAACAGATTTTCCCAAATGTTTTATGTGCCAAAACAATCTTTCGCATAAAGTCGATACGAAAATTTTCATTTGGCCAAATTTTTGTTCAGCAGAATATCACTACGAAAAATGACATTCAGGCATTTAGTCTTTTAGCAAATGTTT